>VCRD01007571.1:0-20834 GCA_006783055.1 Trinorchestia longiramus
ACGTCATCATACCGCCATTTGTTTTTTGTCAATCGCGACTGTACGGGTCGCCCCCATGTCCGACTTGCCCCCACACTACCCTATGTAACTTGATTTTCTATGTTATCATCTGCACTTGAATCCACACTTAAAATTCAATTTAAGATAAACTTATTTTTTTGAATGTTTCTGTTCGAAAATCTTTGACACCTAAACTAAAACAGTATCCAGTATATAAATTCATTTACAGAAACAGACACCAAACAAATACATAAATAAATAAAAAATAAGTGAAATGAAAACACCTAGAGCATTATGAGGTTTAATAACTTTCAAATGCATGATATTGAAACCCGTTATTTTTAACAGGTATACCCACTAGTCTTTATAATATTTTCAAGTTAGTCAAATCTAAATAGTGTATTTTCCACTTCAATTGATTAGTAGTGGGATAATAAACAGTGTATCTCTATCTCTATCTATCTCTCTCTCTCTCTCTCTCTCTCTCTTTCTCTTATTCTATCTGTGTGTGTCTGTTCCGTTACTTCATATATATTGGGGAGGAAAAATTTTTGAACTGAAATCAGAACGGGTATACACGTATTATAGACATTGCGTTGTGGATACCAAAGGCGACGGATTACCATAATATATCCCATTTTTCCCGTTATGGGCCTCCATCTCCTACACGGCCGTGGAATTACTGCACATATGAAGGAAAAATATCAAGGTTCTGAGAGTACTACTGGTAAAACTGACGAAACGTATTCCATTTCATAGAACCTTAATTTTACCACTTTACAACCGTGGAATTTCACGGATAATATTTAGGCCATGTTATCGATAGATCAGATTCAGAGGGGAATTTTGAATACATTCATCAGAAATATTCATTTAAAACACAATAATTTGTTGAAAATATTTAATACATTCGTCTGTACAATAGTTTAGAATTAATCAAATTTCATTAAACTTTTAACGAAATTATGAATGGGATAATCCTTAATTTTATGACTTTAAATATGTGCAATTTTCGCGGGAACTGTCAGGTATAACATGAAAAAGGGAAATCCTACAGTTTTATTAAATATTTAGAATAATGATGCAAACTATGTTTTCTATTCCAAAACAGCACCATCACCAAGTAATTCAAAATGATGAAACAGCTGGCAAGAATCGTGAAAAGTTCTTTCAAACATAATGATTCTTTTGGTGCAGTTGAAATGGATTCAATCACAATATTTAATCAATATACAAGTCCTTCCATTCGTTGCATTATTGCCATGATTTCCAGATTCAGAGAATACGGGTCTAGGGCTGATGTGGAACGCTATGGCATACCGATAGCTATACGAAACGCATGAGTGATTCAGCGACCATGTTGGACACTAATTGAGATTCGTTGATTAACTGTTCTCATAAAGTCTCTCTGCACTCCAACGGACAACAATTTTCCCCTTTTCTTACTTGGTGTTTTTTGCAGTATTTTGTAATTTTAGATTACTTTATAGTAGTACAGTTTTTTATTATAAAACCTTCTCTGGCTCAATGTACTAGATATATGAGAAAACTTCAGGATTATTTTTTTCATTTAACACGTAATCCATTTTTTTGGTTTCATAAGGCATTATTTTATTAGTTTATAAAAGAGTAATGTAACTTTTACTCTAATGGTTATAAACGTCAGTGTAAGGAAACGAATGAGGTCTTGCATGAAGAAAACTCGGATGGGATTGACTTTTTATTGAATCTTTTTTGAGAAGAGAAATTGTTCATGATAATCCAAAAATTATTTTTTCACTGTAATATTCGTATTCGAGTCAACGAAGTCACAGTATTAAACTTCACATCGAACAAGTCATTGATTCCTTGTGCTTTCTTATAGATTTTTTCAAGAACGAAAGCTATATTGGTCACTTTCAGCTCCCCATCACCAATTATTAGCATGAGAGTTACTTTTACTATCTTTCGAATAGCCATGTAAAACGCTTATTCCTATAGTTCCTATAGTATAGTTGTGTTTCACAAAAATAAATATTGTGTGAAACACAACTGGATGTCGGCATCATTCAGAATCCAAAAAAATGCATGGACATCAGCACACATGATGGAGAATGTCAGTAACTTCGGATTTTGAAGTACGAGTTTTAAAAATCACTAATTTTTCATTTCCTTCCGTTCTTCAAAATTCATCTATACCATGGATTAATTATTGATAAAAAAATTCAACATTTGGAATCTAAGTTACAGTGTTTCTCGAGAACAAAAGCATACTCAATGTTTGCTCATAAACCTCTTTTTGAAACGGTAGTGTTTTACATTCAATAAATAGGCCCATATATTCAACGTCTCGAACGGTGCTCTTGGTCGCTACGAGATTGTACGCAGTTCAACATTTTTTTAGACGACTCAATACATTGAACAAAACTGGTCTCTTTTAAGACAAAATAAAAAAATATAATCTTCGTACCGATCGTAACTGCATGTGTGAATTCCATGGAAGTACAATTATAATTTAATTCGTTGGAAATAAAGAAGTAGTGTGGTGAAGAATACAAGAAGTGAATTACAACTTGGTTTAACAAAATGGACAACTACAACTGATATCTGAAATTCACTGTTCATTAATACCACATTGCCTGAAAAAAATGATGAATACTTTCAAATATTTCAAAATAAAGCAAACCATTCACACTTTATTCGAAAAGGAATAATTGTTTATTCATACTAGGTACGCCGTACTCTCTTTACAATATTGTTTTTTCATGATTAACAAGATTTATTTAGTCGGAAGGAATTAACAAAATAACACTACTAGCTGAAAAAGAATAGAAAAGCGACGTTAATGCATGTTTAGTAAGTAAAACTATCATAGCTTTGTTATAAAATAAGCACTAAAAAATGGTGAATCGACATTTAAATGGCTAGCTACGACGGCACCGGTAGCCAGTTTTCCTCGGCTTCGCTTCATTAGCGATATGCCAGCCATAAATCTCAACTTCCTGTACAAGAACATTGCAAAAACATGAGAAATAAATCACAGTACTTCGTTGATCTTAGATAGAAACATTATACTGGTACGTCGTGAAAAAAAGGGAAAATAAAATACACTTCGAATTAAAATGGATTCAAATTTAAAGTAATAATTTTTATTTTTTTTTGTTTACTTCGAAGTTTCTTACGAATAGTCAACCTGAAAAATGTTAAATAAAATAAACTAATGAAGCAGATAGCATTGGTTTAGTTATTCAATGTAGGAGTACTTCAAACGTCGTTGGTAAACCATTTGAAAAAAAAAGACTTTTAAAGCATCCAGAAGGGGGTTCTTGATGGGTGTTCTTTGTAAATCATTCCTCAAAAAACATCAAAACTAGTATCAATCCATGTTGAATTTAAACGTTTTAACTTACGCCAGAAAAAATTGAAACTACATTAGGGGGAAATTTGAATGCTACATACGAAAACGTTGTAAAACAATATATGTGGTTTTATGATTAAGACAGATTTTGTTTTTATTTACTTGATAGAAGTTAGCGAATATCTGTTAGCGAAGCTAACTCTTTGGTTAGTTATGCTCACCGCTTGATACGTAGTTATTCTTAGTTCTTTAGCACTAATGGTAATTATGTAAACGTAAATAATGTACAGCATTTTAAAGGAAAAAGTACTTTTTCTTATATTTTATAAAAAAGTAGATCGCCCCGAAAATTGCTTATCGGCATCATTATAAAATATATGTACATATCTTAGCTCTCAGTTGAACAGCATGAAGGAAGAAAAAGGTGGACGTATGGTGTGGATTTTATGTAGATCTCATCAATAAGGGAAGGTTGATCAGTTAATACACAGGAATGGGGTATCAATATCGTTGGTATCAAAATTTATGGCAATTCTTTTCAATTAGTGTTTACCCAGTTTCCTCTAAGTTTCAGATTATGAAGCTTATTAATGAGGCAGAGCTACCGTCGTTCCTTTAAACACTTTTTAGTTGGAGAAAAGTTGTTTTTTCAGGTTTGCTACCAAAATTGAACTGTTCAAATTAAATGCAATTACAAATAAGTAACAAGTAGTTCGGTTTTACAATTTTTAAACCCGGTGAAGAAAAACTTAGATAATCCTACTTTGCCATACTCTAGCAACCAAATCTCTGGAAAGAAGGAGCAAAACAGCCTCCTCTTTTTAAAGTAATAAACTACACTCTGAAAATGGCTACTATCGGCAGTTATTATTAATTTTATGTTGTCATGGTGGTTAACACAACTATTATCTGAAAACGTAGATGATATAACGAAAGCTACCTTTTATGATTGCAAACGATCCTATTTACAATACATACTCAAAATATTCAATCTCCTCAGTTGTTTTCAATATTTACTATGGAACAATTCATTACTGACGCATGGGCATCGTGAATATCACTTTTGAGACATTGGGTTGCAATGAAAAATTTTGTCCGTTTCTTGGAGGCAAACTTTAAAACAAAATTATACAAACCTAAATTCTGAAATCATATTTTGTTGTCACTTATTACCACAACTTTCTTTATTAATTGCATTTAATGACGAGTCATCATAACAATAGTGATGTTGGCTGAAATGTACATTCCGAACAAAGATCACATAAGTAAATTTAATTGTAGGATACAACAAGGCCACTCAAAACACATCTGGGAATGGCGTGGCAAATCAAAAGACTTGCGGAATATGGTTTGTCGTTCCAAATTTCAAAGTTTCAAGCTGTGGTTGAAGAAAATCTAATCAATACGACTAGAAAACTGAGCAAATAGTTTGGTGTGAATCATTTGATCGCATTTTTTGATAAAAAAAACTTGATGAGATCTCGAAAGTCATGCAGGGGTTCCACATGATCTGTCAGAAGACAATCGAGAGCAACGTGGGGACTGCTCACTCTTTGGTTTATCTTGAAACTCAAGCACTTTTTTGATAGGATTTTTACAAGAGATGGCAAATGGATCCTCTAAAAAAAGTTCAGCAGAAGATGCTGTAGTTTGACTAAAACATCGAAAATTATACAAGCATGTTGAAGTAGTTCATATATAAAGAAGCTTCTTTTGATTGTATGGTGGTGTACGAAAGGAATTATTTACTATGAGGTATTGGATGACAATTCACAACAGCTAATACGTCTGGAAACAGTTCTGTATAAAAAACGGCCCCATTATTCAACAGAAAAGGAAAGATTCTGCTGCATGACATTGCCACAAAACTGAAGGCCAAGGGCGTAAAAGTAAGACCATTAGGAACAATGATTTAGCACATACAAACTAAACTTTTGACGTTAACAATTTCTTGCAAATTATATTCTTAAACGTAATATGGTTGAACAATGACTATAATCGCATGTAAGTTTTACATTGAGGGCAGTGTGAAGCAGTCTCCCGTTTTAGAATTGAGTAGGTCACATAGCGGTGTAAAGTTACTAGGTTTTTCAGCTGAAGACGAGTGACTGAGCACAGATGTCAAGAAAAGCTTACTCAAAGAATAAACATGCGAGCTGGTGAAACTATAGGTAGAGGAAAATAAATTCGAGATCGATCGCAGAAACTTTAGAATTTTGGAGCGAACAGCTGAGTTTACACAGATGTTTATTAAATGTCAAGTGGGTTTTGAAAATACACACACTTAAAAAAAATGTTAGAAAGAGTTTCCTTTCCACCAGGTCATCCTGAAAAAGATCAAAAGGTGGAAGCCTTTAGGGGGTGTCTACCTGTATTAAAAAATGATATGTATGCTGATCATTATTTACTGGGGGTAAATTGAGTCAACTTAAGAGATGTACGGTAAATGAGCAGGTTTGAGTTGAAATAGGAACATAATGCGAAGTCAAAGCATAAGAAGATTGTACCCACATGCAGTCGAGGGCAAATGACATAACAGTTGAACTTACAAGCGTTTGAAGGGAATTTTTCTACGCGTCACAATGTAGGTCCAATGCAACAATGGAGTGGGAGATCATCTTGGATAGTCAGGTAACGTGATAGAAATTTTAATTTACAAAAATTTATAACTTTTGACGCATGGTTTGACTATTTTGATGGGTTTTTAGTTTGACAGGGTAAATAAAGAATTATTTCAGCGAGGAAAGAAAATAGGGGAAAGTAAACAATATGGTCCAAATGTTTACTGCATTTGTGAAGGTAGCTGATTGATTGAATCATTACTGGTGGTATTGTGAAGGAGAGTTCGAACGAAGCATGTTTTACGGATGTTTGACATAATTTCTGGGTGGATTAGCTGAACGTAGAGTAAAAAATGTAAAAAAGGATTTGACAACATTGTAAATTGGGTGAATGGAAACCCTACTAACCATCTAAGAATGTTACGTTACTTTTTTGAGGTGGGATCGCCATAGTCGTCATTGTCTTCAGCGTTTTTAGAATTCGTTACTGGTCTGAAGAAGGTGTGATGCATGTTCTGCTGTATGCTCTGCTTATAGTGATTTTAAAACAATGTTTTATAAAAAATATTTAATCTCTACCTTTTAATAAAAGAGGAGTAGCGATGACGCGCCACAAGTTGGACATTTGTCTTTACTGCTTTAAATGTTCGAACTGCCTTCCTAGCTGGCCCCTGCAAAGCTCCGCTTTTTTCTTGGTCTGTCCTGCTATCTTTATGTCACGTTATCTGTGAAATCTGCAATAAGTTTCAAAGTCCTTCACTAGTGTTTGGTCGGAACCAAATCATGTGTGCCATGGCCTGGGTTCAGAAAAAATAAATGGGAGACAAGTCTGGAGAGTATAGGGGTCTCTGATGACCCGCCCGATATAAAATTAATGTCACTAAACTTGGATTCCAGAAACTAAAGGTATGTGGCTGTCACATGGCAGATGGTTCCGTTTTGCTGAACGAGTAATGGCGTCTGGTGACCACAGTCTGAACTTCATGCTGAACAATATTCTTCAGAAATTTTTCCGCGTAAACATAAGAGTTGACGGATCCTTCAAACCAAACCACACATATTATCCTCCCATCCACCATTTTCATCCAAGACACAATTTTTCTCCATTTACCTTCTGGTGCACGATAACAGTGTGGAAGTTGATTGGGCCCCAGTACTTGTTGATTTGTTTGTTTGGTGACTGGAGTAAAACAAACGATTTTTCATCTGACCCAAGAAAATTCTGAAACCAATCCTTTTCTAAACTACCCGAAAAATTTAGGCTGCCAGCCTGGATTCCTTGTTTGCCTGACAGAATTTGCGTCATGTGAGGCTTGTAGGCCTTCCATTTGAAATGTTTTCTCGCAGTCAGGTGGTTTTATAGCTTGGACCCAACATATATGTAGCCTAGAAAAATGAGCGACTTTAGATTCCTGTTCAAATTATTTTCCGAATATTAGGCATCTGGCGTGAATGATTGGGGCATAACTTTATCTTGAATACCCCTAGAACCTGCCTTAAACTGCGAAGCTACCCGAACTTGATGACTATAAACGATGACTGTTGCTCAGTGAATGGAAAATTTTGTTTAAAATGACGACTGGAACTGCGTATTTGGTCATTTTTGACGATTCCACTTTGGAGATGGAATAATATGAAATGTTAAAATTCATGTTTGTTTATATAGATATCCGAATTATGTCGTATATACCCTTGTTCAATTAGATGGAGCAATTAAATAATCTTTATGGATTATTATTTTAATATCACCTTCGGTAAATCATGCTGTAGTACATGGTTCCAGGTAGCTGAGTTTACTGTACTCCACAAGACCAGGGATATTGAACAAATTATGAAACAGACTGCCCTATTGAAGAGGACATACGAGTAATCGTCTCACTAACTGTATAAATAATTGAACACGGCATTAGCACTATGATAATGAGGTTATTTTTTGACTAGACGAAAGATTGTATATAATACCACTCAGTTTTATTATTTTGTATCATTTCCTGTAGCAATGAAAAGAAACATTTAAAATGTATGACTAATGGAAATTGTTTCCAATGCACTTCAGCAACGCCAGTGGCCCATATAGTGTTCTGACACCAGTGGGCTAGAGTCATTGATATACAAAATTTAAACAACTACCGGCGACGAAAAATTTTGTTTAACTGTTACAATTAAACGTCTCGAGTTAATATTAATTTATTTGTAGGAAGAATGATTTCATATTTAATTAATGCAGATTAAATTTATCTATGCTTCAACAGTCGACTTTTGGTAAGTCCTAATGAATTGGTCTCACCGGTGTTAAGCAGGATGTTATTCCGCTACCCCAAAGTGGACCGCTGGTTAGCAGTGTTATCACACCACGGTGCGTCCCAATCTAAATTTCACTCGGAGAAGACCGAGGTAAGAAGAATAGTTAACAAAGAAACCTTAGGACACATTTTAACACGTTTCTTGCAATTGCCTAGCCGGTGCAAATCTTTACTTTGTATACATAGTCCCAAGAAAGTTGAAAAAAACAGAACCTAACCTGAGTGACCCAGTAGTGGGTCACTCCGCAGGAAATGTGTTAAACAAAGTAAATTGTTTAAATTTTGTATATCAATGACTCTAGCTCAATTGTGCCAGAACACTATATGGGCCACTGGCGTTGCTAAAGTGCAGTAGAAACAATTTCCATTAGTCATAAATTGTAAATGTTCATTTTTAATGCTACATGAAATGATACAAAATAATAAAACTGAGTGGTATAATACACAATATTTCACTTGGTCAAAAAATAACCTCATAATCATTGCACTAATGCCGTGTTCAATTATTGATACAGTTAGTAATACGATTACTCGTATGTCCTTTTCAATAGGGCAGTCTGTTTCATAATTTGTTCAATATCCCTGGTCTTGTGGTGTATAGTAAACTCAGCATTCTCATGGGTTTTGATGTTAACCTCTTAGCAGCAATCAATTTGCTTTGATGTTCATCATTTTCAATTATAAATTAGAACTTTTGATACATGTCAAATCATATATTAAATAATCTATTAATCAATTAGTTAATAATATCCTTCACGCATACCTTCTTGGTTTTTTAGTTTTGTTTTAAACATGCTGTATCTTTTCCTGTAAATAATTATTGTCATATGAGTGCCGGATTCCACATTGCTTGAATGAACAAAGTTCGTCTAGATGAGTTTGGCTGAGAAATAATTCTCCACAAGCCATTCAACAAATTATCATCTTTTCAGAAACCTACTTAATAGTTTTGCAGGGCTGAAACTCGTTTCAATAGAATAATGTGAAATAAAGTTGATTCAATTATTCGAGTCAGAACTGTGACATCCAAAAAGTTAGATCATTGGAAATGATTATAAAACTCCTGAAAAGTTTCTTGAGAGCCATTTCGCTTTTGCACATGTCGCAATCAAATTTTTATGTAATACCTTTGTTACATACCTATCAATCGATATGTACCTTCGTTTTTCACAAGCTTTGAACGAAATTAAATATTTAGGGAAATTTTTTTTTGTGTAAAAAAATTATTACAAGATAGGTTTGATCCATTGTATATATCAATAATTTGGGACCAATTCAGTAACTATGTTTATCTCCTTCCGTTTGCAAAACTACTATGCATCGTTTCTGCATTGAATCAATGAAGTTTGCAGGAGTTTCAATAAAAATTGTTCTTCAATATTGCTTATTGTAGGTCGTTAAAGATTCTCAATCATTAAAATGTCTTCCATCATTATAAGCTTGCCTTGATGGATGTCTATTGGTTTTAAACGAGCAGATTTTGATGATCAGTTCAAAACTCGAATGCTATTAGTTTTGAACCTGTATTGTACTGAGTGACCCTTGAAGTGTGAATCGCTGCATCGTCCTGCTGAAAAGCAACATCATTGTTCTTAACAGCGCTCAAAAATAGCACACTATCTTCCAACACTTCGACGTATCGTGAAAACTTTTGTTTTTTTCCATGAGTACTAAATTAACTTCTCCAATCGCAGATGAAGTTTCCCAAATCACTACAGAACTTTCGCGAAATGAACAGTTTAAAAATTTTTGTCCCTCTTTTTTTAAATCATTCGTGTAATGCTGACTACCATCTGGTCCATCTAAATTGAACTTTCTTTCATTAGAAAACACGATTATTTGTCATTAGTTTTTAGTCCAAATTTCTTTTTCCTCACGGAGTTCTTCTGTTGAAGCAGCGACTTATTCTATAACAAAATACGAAACGAGGCGAACCACGCAGAAGTTGACGAATTCTTCTTGGGGTGGCCGGTGAATTTACACTTTCTTGGAAATTTTGTGAGGATAATTCAACCCACTGAAATTTTTCGAACGAGTCGACGTCGAGCAGCAGCTGCCAATTCAAGCGTTTGGCCTTGATGTTTGAGCGTGTCATACCTCTCAACATTTTCAAATAATTCATCACAGCCTGACAAGACCTTTATAATTCTCTTGCAATCAAACAAATTTTCCCTCATGGTAATGCCAAATTTGGCCCTTTTTCCTTGTCATGAGTAGAATTTCTTGGTGTTTGTAATGATCAAACAAACCGTTAGATTAGCTTGCAAAATGACTGCATACATGGGACAAGTTTGTCTATGAAATGAATATGCACTCATTATTCATCTGTCAATCAGAAGTAACTCGGGAGTACTATGTTTCAGGTCTGTGTTATAACTATTTATACCCTGAAAAACAAATTTCCCTAAGCAATTCTTTATTTTTTCGAGATGGTAAAATTGACCATAGATGATGAATTACACATATGAGTTCTACACAGAAAATTTTACCAGTACACTTGGAAAACAGAAGAGCTATGGACAAATTGTTCACTTTTTTATATATATATACATAGAGGAAGAACACGGAATTCTATCTTATTGTTAGGTCAACAATTTTATGATGTTGTCATAAAAAATGCGTTGTTGGTGAGGGACTCTCGTAAGACCCCGTACTTCAAACCCTCACGATAACATTTTTATTGTATATAACCAATAATTTGCCATTTCAGGGACTTCAATCGTTATAAAATTGTGAAAATTATTTGAAAAAAATGCACCACTGGAAAATTTCTCATCATATTTCATGTGACTTTAATTAAAGTTAATTTTTCCTGAGACCAAATTCTTCCTAGCCTTCTGCTTCACCCTTTCCCTTCCTACTAACATCCACAAAAAATAATTCCCTCAAATCTACGGTAGTCTCCTGCTACACTTCAATAATTGAATTGTTCTGACCTATTAGACTACAGCGAGATTTATCGACCCCCAACTCTAAGGAATCTCACGTTTTACTGGGCTTTATCCTCTGATGTAGAAGCATTAATAATGCAATCACAATTTTACTTTTAAGAAATGCTGAACTTCCCCCCCCCCCAGCTCATCATAAAAAATTCAATTCCAATGGAGTCTTGATTTAGATGTGACACAATCATATATATCACTGCATGCACAACATCCTTCTACAATTTCCTGGATGTGAAAAAAACTTCCAAGATATAGACAATAAACGCTAACTCTTGGAGAAGTAAAAGCCTCCAAGAAATGCAGGAAAACGAGTTAAATCCTTCTCATTCCGCCAATAAAGAAAATTATTGGGAAAAATCCTTTTTATTGCCACTGGGCATCAGGGCTGCTTTTGGTGTGGCGGTACATCATAGAATAAAAGGTCTACCTACTATTATTTATTTGCATATAGAACTGCTTTGCTTAATATTATTTGTTCAATGATTGATTCTCTCATGAAGATGATTCATTCTCTCTCTCATGAATGACGTAAATCTTGGTGTCAAAACCATGGTTTTTCTGCATGCTGCCTGTTTTTCATTTTTCCAATGGATACCTGTAAATGACATAATTATTTATATGCAAGAAAATCAGACACGATCGCCTTCGAAAGACCCTAAACCTCTACATCATTGGTTCCCAACCTGGGGGTGAATTACCCCCTGGGGGTAATTTAGCAATTTTTCGGGGGTAATGGAGGGGTGACAGAAAAATGTTAAGAATTCTGAAAATCAAGAAAGCATTGCGGTACCTTGTATTAGGATTAATGTTAACTTAGTCTTAGTATTTTAAGTTGTAGAGTACACCTACTATAAGTAACAAAGCTAAACCAAATAACAATATATATAAAAAACTAATATATATATACAGTATTAGAAAAGAAGAAATATATAGCTGTGTGGTAACCGAAAAGTATTTTCACAAGTATGCTTCAAGACACGTCACTCAGTAACCCCGATGACTCATCGACAAGTCCAGTACGCGTCACTCACTGCCCGAGTCTGCCTATATTTCACACTGCCAGTATCTCCGTGAGCATCAGCCGAGGTAGACATAAGCTGGTATGTATGTGTACTGCCCTGTGCAGTATATACTTAGTATTTACCCTCTGTTACTGTGAGTTCGTGTTATTAATTTTGTATATAATGTAGGCGTGGTTCTTATGTTTTCAATGGTTTTGCTAGCATTAGCGGAGTATGCGAGGCTGCGTACGTTCACTGTAGTCTCGCGCTACAAGATGCTCTTCTGCTGACAAGCATGATACATGCAGCCTGGCGAATGTATGCGTGTGTGCTTGAATCAGTGAACTTGTGTTAGCTGCCATGCGAGAAATTATGTACCTCGCGTTTTGCAGTGTATTCACGGATATTGTGTTAAATAGGTGTTGCGTTGAGTTTTTCATTAGTGGTGTACTGAGGTTTTGGTGTTGCGGATTTGGCTTGTGATATTCGAGTTGTGTATTGAAGTGTAATTTAGTGTTTTAGTGTAACTGTGTATTCGAGTGTGTGAGTGCAGAATTTTTTATTTCTATTTTTAACACAGTTACATCATTCCTATGCTGAATAAGCTCTTCTAATGTTATCTAGAATTCCATGAAAATCTAAATAATAAGTTCTCAGTGTTCACACTTTTTATGCATGTTTTTCTTTTTCTGAAGATTGAACAATAAAATGTCCAAAAAGCGAACCTACTCTGACGCCTTTCTTCGCTATGGCTTTGTAAATTTACCATCCGGTGGAGAGGATCGGCAACAATGTGTGATATATCACAAAGTGTTGACAAATGAAAGCCTGAAGCCATCAAAACTCTCAACTCACTTCCAGAAGTGCCATCCAAATCTTCAAAATAAGGATCAGGCTTATTTTCAGCGCCAGGCTGTAGCACTGAAGAATATCCAGTTCGGTTCATCTGGAATTCAAGCCCAAAAGCTTCAAGCTGCAGTGGAAGCATCATACTTTGTTGCACATGAAGTTGCCGAACAACAGAAATGCCACACCATTGCAGAGAATCTGATTATGCCGTGTGCATACGAGATGGTAAGCAAGGTATGTGGGGAGGATCAAGCGAAGAAACTGAGTGTCATATCTCTATCAAACAACACCATCCACAGACGAATCGATGACATGGTATCAGATATCTTGCCCCAAGTTATAACAGAGATCAAAGAAAGCTCATATAGCAAATTCTTCTTGCAATTTGATGAATCGTGTGACGTAGCCAGTTGTGCTGTTCTCCTTGGGTTCGTCCGTTACATCCACCAGGACAGGATCAAAGAAGAGTTCCTATTTTGCGAGAATCTGCTGACAACCACGAAGGGGGAAGATGTCTTCAATATCATCAACAGTTTCTTTACCAAGAATGGATTGGATTGGAACAGCGTTCAACAGGTAGGGAGCGATGTTTATATAAAGTCAAAATTAGTATATATACAATGAATTACATGGCATATAGTCATACACAGTTTTATTTATTGTACAAGTAACCGTAGTGTAGCTAATATTTTGTGCATGATTAACACAAAAAACATCGTGCACCACTGCACGATGTTTGTACTGAAAAACTAAAGTACCAAAATAATGAAATTAATACCATATAATTATAATGCAAAAGATAAGTAACAATGACTAACTGACGCAATCTATAATATTTTTTTTTCTTTTTAAGCCAGGTCTCCGTCGATGGAGCACCAGCGATGATGGGTGGTCATTGTGGATTACGGGGCCTCATACAAACTGTCAATCCAGAAATTTCTGTAGATCATTGCATCATTCATCGGTACTCTCTTGGATCGAAAAGCCTGCCTGGTAATCTGAAGTTAGTGTTTGAAGATGTGTTGAAAATCGTCAACTTCATCAAGTCCAGGGATGTGAATTCGCGCATATTCAAGGAGCTCTGCAAGGAAATGGGAGAAAAGTATGAAGTTCTGCTCTACCACACCGATGTTCGCTGGTTGTCACGAGGCAAGGTTATACATCGTGTCATTGAGCTCCAAAAGTCTATTCAAGAATTCCTGGAACAAAAAGGATCTCCTTTTGCTACCAAGTTCACTGATAAGGAGTGGCTTGCTCGACTTTGTTACTTGGCTGACATATTTGCGGAGCTGAACAGTGGTAATCTGCAACTCCAGGGCCGAAACACGACTGTCATTGATGCCCATCACACTGTGGCTGCATTTCTGGGGAAACTGAGACTCTGGATTCGGCGCTTGGGGAAAGGAGTGATCGCCCAGTTCCCCACCCTAGACCAGTTTATTGAGGAGAATAGTCTTGATACTGGATCTCTTCTACAGACCATCAACAAAGAGATGAGCGACCATTTGAAGGGGCTTGAAACAAGCATGCATCACTACTTTCCAGAGAGTGACCAAGAAACAGCCAGTCTTCAGTGGATCATTCATCCCTTCTCTATACCTGATGAGGCCATTCATGATGATGATTTCCCTGCAAATGAGGAGTGGATCACAATGCGAGCCAATGAAGCCTTGAAAATCGAATTGTAAAACCAAAATGCAGATTCCTTTTGGATTTCACGACTAGCCGACTCGCCAACTCTGTCCAAGGGAGCCTTGAAGTTGTTGGTATCATTCTCAACAACGTATCTGTGCGAGAAGGGGTTCTCAACTGTGCTGGGCATGAAAACAAAAAAGAAGACTCGTTTGAATCTTGCAAACGATGCCAGGCTGGCACTTTCAACCACGAAGCCAAGAATTCCTCAACTAGCTTCAAATATGCAACTCCAACCATCTCACTGATGCTCTTGACATCTTTGGTAAGTCATTAGAGATGCAAAATGTACTAATACAATAAATAAAAGAAATTATCTCCACTGTTTTAGTTTAGCCATATATATCAATGTTGACAAAATTTTGTGAAAGGGGTAACATGCTTAATGTGGCATGCTAAATTGGATAACAAGCTGAAAAAGGTTGGGAACCACTGCTCTACATGAATGAAATAAGTAGGTTCCCATTTTCCAATAGCAGCCGTGAAAAAGAATAAAAAATACACACAGAAAGATCAACATGTCGTATTTTAATGGTGACGGAAATGAAAAGGGAAGTAATCTACAAAGTTCGGGCAGATGAGCCACAAATATTGTACCCTATTCAACAGATTGATCGCATTCCAAACTGCTGAATACTTACATACAACAAAGCATAATTAAAATTCAATGAAATCGTTCACATCGAAAATAAGAGAAATTACCCAATAGCTAATTTTATTTTTACCTTTAATCAACATTAGTACTTGCCATTACACTGGAGACTCAACCCTGGTGCCGAGGATTTACCAATTCCACACTCGCAAATGACACCTAAAAATATCGCTATTTCCTTCCCATTACGGTGCAATAATTTTCTTCGCATTTCCCACGAATAATTGGCTACTCCGATTCATGGTGTAACATTATTCCCAGCCCATGAGCCACCTCGGTGTTTTAACACGTTGACTCCGATTGCCTGACTGGTGTAAATCTTCACTTTGTACGCATAGTCACTAGAAGGATCTGAAAAAATTACAGAACCTAACCTCAGTGGTACACATACGTACCACTTCGGAGTCAACTTGTTAATATTATACACGTAACATTGCCTCAAAGCACACGTATAAGTACACGTGTGAGATCTACTGTTGCTCATTGGCGTTATGATCTTAATATAATTTCCCTTGAATCACCCTGCATCTGCTCAGCCCATACCCTAGGGCTTACACGTCACCCTAGGCGTCAAGTCACCCGACATAGCTCCCCTGATAGGCTTGCGCACACTTAGTCTTGTAAGATCCTAGCTCCCAATCCCTTGCTCTATGCGTTCTCACTGTTTTATCCGATGTTTCTCCTCCTTCGTGTCGTTTCCTTTTACCAATCCCTATATTTTCGTCCAATAGTATGAAGAAGGTTTCTATATACCTATGATATATTCTACTATGCGAGAACATTGAAAGTTACAGAACAGCGTACTTCTCGAGAGTTACAAAGGTTACTTCAATTAATTTCTTAGTTTGAATTGCGATTGAGCCATGCAAACATATACAATATTTGTTCTGTTTGCAGAATTTACTCATTAATTCTGTGCTAGAGTTTTTGCTGGCTTATCACGTGGTAAGCATTTTCTCGATGCTTCCGGCGGTTTTACCCTCGTGCTATTAGTTCCGTACCCATGTATTGAATGACATGTCTACTATACATGATACATTCACCTGATATGATACATATATATATATATATATATATATATATATATATATATATATATATATATATATATATATATATATATATATATATATATATATACATATATATGTATCATTCACGTATACTTACATATCATCACATCATCCACTGCCGGTCAACGGATGCTTTAAGTCAGTGTTTCTCACCGTGTCGACTGTACAAGTCTTTTCATGAGAAGATGATCACCCAACCAGGTAGAACAGATTTGAGATCATTCATGAGCCTTTGGCAACATATAAAACGGTTAACACGAATGGCTGGCCTGAACAGCGGCCTCTCAACAATGATAAGGTACTTGCCTCCCAGCTTTCCGGTTGCTCGTCTAGGTATGGCCGCTCTAACCCCTAGCATTCTGGCTTGTTGGCGCATGGACTTCAATGGACTGCTTTGAATGGCATCTTACAAGCTGTCTCGATCCACAACACCCTTTCGACCACTGCTAGCACATCTGATCGCTTGGACGGATGTACTGGGCACCCCGACCAGATATGGGACCTCACTCACTTTGATTCCCGCACTAAGAAGTGCAAACACCCCACTCGTTTATCTCACTGGGAAGCCATTTCACAGTACACAACAAGAACCAAGCTTTATCTTCAATGCCAAATTAAAAGGCTTCCGAATGACATGCGGATAGGCAGGATAAGAGGTGCCAAACAATCAATATTTTTAATTAAAGGTGTGTTCAGTTTTTTTTCGGCCCACCTGGTACATCATTACTAAAACATTGTTACAAATTTCGTTACAACCTGATTCATTCTCTTTCCCAATGTCATCCAACCTAAACGCTAGATTACGACTGAAACTACAAAGTCATTCTTTTCCAATCAACACTCGGTATCGGTATGGAAAAATAGTTTTTTCATCAAGGTCAAAGAATTATGTAGGCGCATGGAGGTATGGTTCACTTTATTTTATTTCTTATCTCAGTCATACAACAAGAGACTAGCATTTATCGGGCCATTGAATTTTTAAGAAATTTCCGTCCTAGAATTTCTGAATCTGCTTTATTAGAATTTCCCTGGTGTACTCTCACAGTTGGCTAGTGAATCTAAGTATTTTTCACACTGCTTATTGCTGAGAAATTTTTGATAGCCATTTGGTGTGGCTGATTCTGCATAAGAAATGTCTTTTTTTAAAAAAACTGAAAATCCATACCCAGGAATTCCGTTAGACACAGAGGGTGGACACCGAGAACAGTGTTGCTATCGACGTACGAAAATCTGGAACGTTGCAGACATTGACAGGCCTGATCATTCAAAATTATGCTGTGAATCTCCATCATGCTATAGTGATATTACCGATGTAATTAAATTGTCAAACATTTTTATTTTCTGAATTCTCTTCATTACTGAAGCTGAATGACTACTCCTCAATGGAGAGTGCTGTTTTAAATACGGTTTGCCTGCGATGGCAACTGCATCCGAGGGAATCCACGGCTCTGGCAACTGTTTGCCCTCAGTTGCTACCTACAGCTGGCTGTGAAAAGTATGGCGCGTAGCAGCAGCTAAAACTCATCCGTCTAAAATACGTCAATGGCTGCTATGCTTATTAGCTACTTAAATTGATCCCATGAGAATATCCATTCCGGATTTACAACTGATTGAACAATAAAATCGGATTCAATATAAATAAATTTTAGTGGATGATCTGGAGGCACTTTAATTTTACAACAATTTTTCATATTTTGCTACTTTTCATGATTCACTGTGTTAATAACAATAAAACATTGTGTGGGCTGACTCAGTCCCGTGTAGTGTGAACTTGAGCTTTGTGACCTGAGAAGTCAATGCAACATCGTGGTTCCATAGGCTGGTGAGTATGAAACGCTTCAGTTCTTTTAGTTTTACCTAACCTAAGGGATCATCAACTCTGATCTGATCATCAACTTTATTGGAAATATACGTTTTTGTTTTGTTTGTTTGTTTAACTCAGAATGCCACCTAACGTAAGGTTGGAACTTCATTGCAGTAGGTTCAAATAATTTTACTTATCAATTACATTTTTTTCTCCCTATCTTAACCTCTTCACTGAATAAGCCGTATAAACATTGAGTTACGAAGATTTTGATGTCAGTAAACAATTGAATGCCACAGGTACACTGGTAATTAATGAAGTTGACGTCATTTTTGTTGTTCTGTTATTATTTTTAAAAGAGCGTATTGATCAATTTTTTTTAAATGATGTACCCTCAGCTGTTGGCTACACGGCCCAGCTAGTGTCCTTAACCTGTTCAATCGTAAAGCTAATGATTAATTATTGTTAATTTAGACTCAAATACTCACAATAGAATATGTGGATTGGGTGAACATTTTTGTTCAATTGTTACCCAATGTAACTTATTTCCATGGAATACTCTGGTCTTCCCTATCAGAGTTTACCAAACGTAAGCTGCAACTTGGAAGCACTACAGGATGTTCCGGATTCACTGCTGCCTCTTAATTGTAGCTGAAGCGTTGAATGATATTTAGATCAAAATTTCGTAATTCCTTCCAGATTTGCTTATTAATTTCATAGGATCGAGAATTCATACACAAATTAGGCTTTGACAATAACCCAGCAAGGTTTGATAAAATAAATACTTTACTTCAAGCCACATAATTCAAAAAGTTTCGAAATGTTGGTAATTTTGCATGAAAGCTGTTTTAAAAATACGATGAAGCTGAAAAGTTGCTGAAGTTTTATAATCTATCCGCAGCTGGAGATGCTGGCAAGTTTCTTACGAGATTATGACTTGAAGCCGGCAAAGTTAAGCCCCTTGGAAAATTGGCTGCACGAAAACACAAACTCGTTTTAAGAAGTTTTAATGAATATTTTCGCTAAGAAAAATTCAATATCATGGCAGAAAACTCCCATGTGAGTAAAAGTGGCGTTACAATTTTGGGATGGTTTTGAGACTGCCCGAGATTTCTCTTGTGAACTTCTACTCTGTTAGTACGGGTATGAAAAAGCGTAATGAAGTCAATGGACATTTTCATTCGATTATGAAATGCTTAGTTGAAAATATTGGTTCTGCATTGGTGCTTTGTAACTAAATATTGTATTTTCACGGTGTTTAACCGTTGTTTGGGCTAATTGAAACGTTCAAGAGTGACACCAGGAACTAGTTGTAGTTCATTCAGACGCCATTGAATGGATGCAGCGATAATCCGGAAACAAACGGAATGAAAGAATAATGCAACAATGGATTGGTAGTGCCCTCCAAAAATGTTTTCAAATTAACACACTAGACACAGTACGAATTTGTTTTTTCCTTTTTCATTTTATGGGAATTTTTGCCACTAATGTGAATGAAAATAAGACATTTAAAATAAAGGGATAGTAATCCGTTTTATTTATGGTATTTCAAACAGTGGTTACTTAATTTTTTATTTCTATTTTCCTATAAATTCCCGGTTTTTGGAAGAAAAGGAGGGAGCTTAAATTATGTGTGATTAAAGGCGACACAGGCAATACATTTTTAATTTCTGCTAGCTGAAAGTACGGCAAACCACTGATTGAAGTGGCAGCTTACAAAGCAAGTTGTAAAATTATATTTTTACTAATGGGTGAAATTTATCCAAAGATCTTGTTCTCGGTGTATTAACTGAATTACTAAATAAAATTCTCATTAGTGAGACTTCGTAGACCGTTCATTTGAGAAAGTGCATTTCGAACTCTTTCTTTCTGTCATTATCATTGTGGTTAGTTCGTTTGTTCCGTATTCTATACTTGATGCACAAATCTGTGCTCTGAAGCGCAGTAATTTTCATCTTTGTTCATAAGCCGAGCCCAGTTTTTTACAGTAATTGATGGTGGAGTTCAAATTTAAAAATCCTCAGTTCACTGTAAACAATACTCCGTTGCAGTTCATAATTACGTTTTATATTAATGTTGCAATTGCGTAACTTTCTCAGCCAATTGAGTTGCAGTTCATGTAATGATATAACTCCAAAAAATTTGGCAAGTTACGTCCATCTGCATGTGAGAGTAATAGACTTTGATGCATGTTGGCCACATTTTAGGTGCATGGATAGAATTAATCTACCTTTATTATTTCTTATTTTATTTCCACAAATTTACTTTTTTTGCCATCCAAAACAGTTCTTGGATATGATGTATGCCGAAGTTTGTGTTAAATGTTTCCCTTTAAAAAGTAAATATTTAATATAAAACACAGATTATGTAATATTTATGATAGGCTGTAATAGCGTATGCAATGTAATTAACTTTGATAGTATTTTAAATTGTGAAATATTTGCCATGTTCATATTTTCTGCTAATTCAAACATCTTAATCCCGTCTAATTAACTTTTGATGCTGATGTGTCTTTACATCAAGATGGCGGCAGATCGAGTTCTGGAGGGTACGTACAGAAGAGTTCTTTTTATTATTTACTTCCAAGTTATACTGCCATCTGAAAACATATGTAAGC
>VCRD01007574.1:0-14139 GCA_006783055.1 Trinorchestia longiramus
AGACGGCATGGGACTTCGGTATTGAACCAAGAATGGGCCAAACGGCTCGTTCCTATTGCCTTATTCTATTCTATTCTATTCTATATAACACTTCTATCTTAATTTGGAAGGACTTTCGAAGAGATTTTTTTAGTATCAAATTAGCAAGGCGCTCCATTCAAAAATTTACTTTGTACACCATATTACGTATTGAACTTCCCCCACTGCGGGGCTACTGATAATACACGTACACTTTAATTATAAAACTTGCTTGCAACAGAATCAATATATTTAAATCATGATATAATCTTGCAAAACAATTCTTTCGAAAATTTAGTACAAAAACAATTTGTATTTCAGGCGAATAAAAACTACAATTGGACCATTGTCTTCAATCAAACAAAAAAGGTTTTAGGGCCATTTGCACGTATTGATTAATTTTAGTCGGCATTACAAAGTACTCGCTACACTTTCGCATAACTTCATCAAAGACTTCTACAGAAATTCACTACATGTACACAATTGTGTTGTTTTCTCCTAAAGACCATCACTAACTGCAGAATAAAATCTGTATACAAAGCCTTTTTCTATCCCCAGCTTTCTGAAGCTCGTCTATAAGCCTACATTTTTCCCACCGTGTACTGTATAATAAATAAACAACTCTTGTTTTAGTATTGGAGCATTTTAAATGTTGGTGCTTTTTCGATTGACTTTTTTGTTTCTAAAACAGCAGCGAAATAACAGACGTTATTTTCGAATCTTCTAACCCTTAGCTGCGTCTTTCAGCTTTCACGGCATTCGTCATTGCAGAATGTGACATCCGTCACTGCACTCTGTGACATCCGTCACTGTATCCGGTAATTATGAAATGCAGTATTTTTTTATTTCATTTGATCGAAAATATGTATAAACATTTTTTTTTAAATGCAGTATATTGCCTTCTTTAATGTTAGACTTACTATCATTGAAAATAAAAAACATGCAAGCGTAATCACTGGGCTCTCCATCATTTATTTATATCTCATTCATGCTTAATTAAAGAAAACCTTGTTTGAAGGCAACTGAAAACGCTTTTGTTCTCGGCTACAAAACCCTCTGCACGAGCTAAGATCAATTTCACAGATTTGATTTAATTTGTCTTTATTAAGTAGCACTGAGGAGCCTCCTGTCTGGACTCCTTAATGTGACATTAGGGCTCCTGACAACGACAGCGACGCTGTCAGGACTTCACATTAAGGACATCGCTCGAGAGCTCCTTCTCCTCCTGATCTCGAAGAGGTTCGGAATTTCATCTGCAAAGTTTTAATTTGTCAATCCTGCAAAATTAATTTTTCTGTGACTCACTTTGTTTTTGCTCTGAAATGACATTAACGATGGAAAAACAAAAGTTTTGAGTTATTTTACCTGTAGTGTGTTACTTACAGTGAACTACGTATGCCATGACTTATGCCAACATGGCAGAAAGACTATCAAAATTTACGGTGAAAAAAGTTATGGTACACTAAAGTTAGAGTCCAACAACGTTATGGTTCACAAAATTTGTCTTAAACCAAAGTTTTGGAACACCAAAGTTATAGAACACCAAAGTTATTGAACACCAAAATTGTGGTACACCACAGTTATGTTACACCAAATTTATGATAACGTTCATTTGGCAGCAAGCTGTACATCTTCCTCCGATGTAAAAAAGGCTCAATATATTGGCTTTCAACATCAAAGCTACAGCCTCACAGATCCCTCTATTCTCAAGTTCACCTCAGTTTTGAAGCACGCAGGCAACTGGCTGCTCATTTTCCCTTTTACTTACTTTGCCTGCGCAGCGTCTGATGCAGAGATAGCACTCAAGCAAACACTCTGGCAGCAGAGGCTGTTCAGAAACTTGTGAATTGGACTAGGAAAAGTACATCCATGATTAATGACCAGAGACACTGGGGTAAGTTGCCAGAGATATTAGGGTGAGTATCCAGAGACATTGGAGAAAGTATTTGCATTGTTATGCCTTTGCTACATGACAAAACTCAGTGTTTGTCTTGATACGCAGGTGTGAACTGTCATTAAAGTAAACTTCGGTGAAAATAGTCATACTCAGTCTTCCATTCCTTCAGTAAGCCAACTTTTTAGCATCGTGGTAGCCTCCTTGCCTTACTAACTTACTACTATGACAAAACAGTGACGATGACACTTGATAGAAAATATTCTATCATAAAATAATGTCTAACAGCGTGTAAGAAAATTTCAAAGTTGTATCTTTTCCAGTTGTTGCAGCAGATTACAGCAAATTGGCGATATGCCAATTTTAAACTTTTAAAAGGCGCTTGACCCTCTGTCTCGTGAACTTCTAACTTTTATACGGCGTTTAATTACTTGTCTTACCAATTTCTAATTTTTAAAAGACAGTAAACTGTTTGTCTTGCTAATTTCTAACTTTCATGATAAGGTAAACTCTAATTAGCCGACCTCTATTTGAACAAGGCTTGAAAATATATTTTTTAAACTACTCAATACTTCATCAAAGTTGAAGCACCTCGCTTACAAATCAGTCGTATATTTTATCTTCAGCGAAAGTTTATTTCTTTCTGTACAAGAAGTGTACAATTTGGGAAAGTTTAGGCAAGTTCAGTTTCGCAAAGGTGACGAGTTTATCAGCCATAGAATTTTAATATGTGATAGTTTCATTTTATTAATGATTTTATGTAAGATACACTTTCATTCTGAGTGTAGAATCCTTCTCATCCAACTAAAAATCAACACAGATGCCTCCTTCTCCTTTTGAAATAGGGAGACGCCTAATCTATGGAATGGAATCGTAGACTTGGCTAGTAAATAATCCAAATTGTTTAATTTTTTGTGAATCGCCAATTCGCTGCAACAACTGGAAAAAATACAACTTTGAAATTTTCTTACACGCTGTTAGACATTATTTTATGATAGAATATTTTCTATCAAGTGTCATCTTATAAATTTGTTGAATGAGCTAGAGCGAACATTTGCTGTCTCATTTACTGGATATGAAGAATAATTTGCATTTGAATAGACCGAAAACGCCGAGGAAAATGTCCACGATCAATTTCTGTACAACTTTTTATTATTACCGTCATTATCCGTTCATTTTATGGGCACTAAATTGAACTCGATGTGCCACTAGGCCTGAGCTGCACTTGTGACAAAGTCGAGGATGTCCATGCCGGTAAATGACACAGACAATCGCTGTCGTTATCTTTGTTTTCATATATGAGTCGGAATTCGTTCTGCCCCTTCAACGATGGTATCGGAGTGTTTGTAGTCTTGTTTAGGGACCATCAAAGAGATTGCATTGCTTAGTGGAGCAATACCAGAGCTCTTGAATTAAACTCGCCTTGTCTAAGCCCAAGCTTTTCTTTCCAGCCGCGCGAGAGAAGTCTTTTCGTGAGCAGCAATGATATGCCCACTTGTAGGTGTGCATACTGAAACAAGCAGGCGTCACGAGGAGATTTTACGAAATTTCGCTTGAAATTGATGATGGGTAACATCTTTTCACGATTTCTACAGATATAATTCATATCGCAGTAATTAAAAAAAAATATCACATGGGATCCATGATCAGGCTGTTCAGCAGGATAATAATTTTTGGTTTATTATTGATATAATTGTTGTTAAAGGTTGAATTAGGTCCATATAATGATAGAATAAATCAAATTTTATAAAAACGTACAAAAACTGAATTCCGCAAGTGATCTTGTACTCTAAATTCATGGGTTTTAGAAAATTCATCTTTTAAAAGAAACAAGTGAACCTAAATAAAGTGCAAATAACCTATATGGAAACATGTAAATCTTCAATACAACTGAAGATTGATCATAATTCATGATAGAAAGCTTGCTAGTTTTGACCAACGATTAGTTCATTAGCTATGAAGTTGTGCAAAATCAAGGACTTGCATTAAAAATTAACAGACAAAGCATTTGAAAACAAGTAAGAAAATTAGAGTAATTTGTGAGCAGTTACGTAGGCGTCGAAACATTTATGGGTCAAAATATTTTAGTTTAATGATAGTTATGCGATTTAAATAATCATTAAATGCTTAAGCTAATAATCATCTAGTAGGTTTTTCTTCAACCCAGTGGTCGATGAGTCAAATGCTAATGATCTTTTTGAACCTCAAAAGAAGTAAAATTATGCGTTCATAATTGTTCAAGACATCACAATGAGAACCAAACTACTAGGGCCATTGAAAGGAAATACGAGCAAAAATGACTCAACTGTTAAACAGAGTTGATTAAGTGACAAGTAAGACTAGGAGGTGACTCATGAATGCAGACTTCTGATGTTCAGAAAATACTAATTCAATCACAGGCTACAACTTAGAAATGAATTTAAAGCAGGTTCTAGCATATAGACTCTATGGAGCAAGCCATGTTTTAAAAGGATCTTTGTAAACTAAGTTAATACAAAAAGCTGATTTCAAACTCATGTTTATCTTGATATGACTTGAAAATTATCATTTGCTCATAGAGAAACGTGTCATGATTATTGGCTCATAATAGCGTAGATGAAACAAGGTGGCAGGCATTCATAAACACAATTGTTGCTTATACAATATTTTGACTAAAAAAAGATGAATTAATTTTCTACTTCTAGCTCAAGTTTCACACTCGCCATAATAAATTATTCTTAATTTGAACAAAAATTTTCAGCAGTGTATTGTTTATTGTTCAAGCGGCTGACAATATTCCATTCCCACGTTATTTATGTAATACACATTCACAACCGGATATTACTGTTGGCATTGTTTGTATAAATTTAGTCGCTACAATTAAATGTTTTTTTGGGTACGAAATTTTCTGAAACCCTTTTAGTAATTAGTGGTAGTGTACACACTACCACTAATTACTAAAAATCTGGCTAAAATGTGAAGTTTTTGGAACAAAATGACCTGAATTTTACATATGAAGTATGCTCCACTTAATTGAAAGTGTAGTAAGCGACAGTTCAGTTTCTTCGTTAGCATCTCGCTCTGAGCATCGGAACGATTCAACTGAAGCACCAGGTCCCCAGTGAGTTCATTAAAGCCCTGAGCTAATGACAATAACTTCCAATTCGTGATGATCACTTAAGTCAGTTAAGATCCCTGATCCTTAGTTTGTGCAGTCGTAAAGTCCACTTACATTGTAGAAAATTTGTGTGTGCGGAAAACAGCAAAAGCAGATTGAGGTTACAAACTTCTTCCACGAATACGGAATTAGACGTTTCTCGACGACGCAGGAAATTAATAAAGAGTTCGACAATTACACATTCTTGTCCATACAAACTACGATCACATAACGCACTTTACCCTACACTCCAACAGGGAAAGGGAATGAACACCACTCCCGACTCGAACAGGCTAAAAAACGAGCAACGCCCAGACACAATGGTATCACTTAACCTCACCTCTGCAGCATACATCTCTGGCGCTGCAAGAAACACTTGCCAAACCACAAAACTATCGGCAGCCTGAATACATCAATAAGGATAACTTGAGTAAGACTTTACTATCACACCACCAAATGAAAGCAGCAGCTATGAACCCATCTCAGGATGAAACACTGACTCCAGAGTTCAATCGCAAGCAAGGAAATGGCAAAAATCAGCCACCTAGGACACCCGATAAACAAAACAAACCAGGAACAGGAGAGCACATAAATGTTGAAAATATAGATTAAAATCTAGTATAATTAAAGATACTGGTTGGCAACATATAAAGTTTCCTATCAAAAATGCAGAAAATTCAAGCCATTGTGTCAACGTTGTCTCACGACATTATAGCTGTCAATGAAACATGGTTATATCTCAATGGAAGACATCTGCCAGCAAAAGTCTCATTGAAAGGATACGTTTTGCATAATGTCGAGAAATCGTCACACAGAAACTGAGGTGGTGGTTCCATTATCTACATAAAAAAGCTGCAACCACAAATCAAAGCTGAACGAGCAACAGAAAAATTGGAAATACTACATCTCACCATCCAACCGCATCCAAGACAAACTATCAAAATTGTACTAGTGTACAGAAACCCAACCTGTACAAATATTGAAGATGACGAATTCTATGATTACCTTGATGTCCTTAGTGCTATTCACGAATTACTAATCATGGGAGACTTAAATTTGCCCTACATAAACTGGACTACTTGTCATAGTCAAGCACCCGCCTGTTAACTTATTGATCAGATGAATACAAATTCCCTACGACAACATGTCAGCAAACCAACTAGGCGAAACAATATTCTTGACCTAGTCATAATGAGTCCTAACCTCAGCATTAATGGATTAAAACTTACGGAAAAAATCGGTGACCACCAGATGATAGACTTTACGCTCGAAGTACACGACCCTGAGACAAGGACTCAATAAAAACAAGTCCTAGACTACAAACAGGCAAACTTCGGACTAATGAAAGAAGAGCTTGGCAGCATTGAGGAACAAAAGCAACTCATGAGAAACAAAAACGTCGAGGAATAATGCTACATGATACTCAGAGAAAATTGCAACTGCCACAGAGCACCATATCCCAACGAAACGAATGAGGCCAACCAATGACCCTCCTTGGTTTTCACTAGAAATTAAACGCTTCATTAATGACAGACAACAGTCATACAGGAGACTTAAACGATACCAAACAGAATCCTATCGTCAATAACATATCCACGCCCTTGGGGTTGATAAGTGAACGATAAAATCTACAAAGCAAAATAAAAAAATTGCGGTTGCAGCACAAGCCAAAATTAACCCGAAGAGCTTCTAAAAATATGTTAACGATAGGCGACTCAAAAGAGACACTATTGCGCTACTAATCAATCCCGACGGCTCAACTCGAACGGATAACAAAATCAAAGCCAGAATTCTTAACACATACTTTACTTCTGTGTTCACTCGCGAAGACTTAACTGAAATCCCGCAACCCCATGTTTTAAATCCTCAGAAAATTTTGACAGATTTTGCATTTGTGGTTGTCAGAGGTAAAAAAAGCTCAGCATTCTAAACTCATATAAGTCAACTGAACCCGATGACCTTGCTCCCCGGATACTCAAAGAAACAGCCGAAGTAATGAGCGAACCCTTGGCAAACATAAAGAAACTGGAAAAGTTCCAGATGATTGGAAGCAGGAAAATGTCACTCATATTTTCAAAACAGGAAACAAACACACTCCTAATAACTATTGTTTAATCAGTCTAACATCTGTCATCAGTAAAACAATAGAAAGACTACTCAAAGTCCGTATAACAAAGCACCTTAATGATTAAATCGTATTACTGACACCCAGCAAGGATTCAGGGAAAAACGTAGCTGTCTCAAAAAACTCCTTGATTTTTTTTGGAGAAGTCAACCGCATATGCGACTGTACAAAAGCCGTAAACCTTATATTCCTAGACTTTAAAAAAGCCTTCGACAAGGTTCCCCACGAAAGAGAAGCGCATGGAATACAAGGCAACTACTCCCGATGGATACAAAACTAGCTCACTGATCGCACTCAACGCGTGATGATTCACGATCAAGCCGGTGATTCGACGCATGTAACATCAGGAGTCCCTCAAGGGAGTGTTTTAGGCCCGCTTCTCTTCATCATCTACACCAACGACCTGGATGTCAGAATCATCAGTAAAATGAATAAATTCGCCGATGACACGAAACTGTCACAAAGCATTCACCGAAAGGGACAGAGTAACTATCCCATCCGACCTCAACCATCTTCTAAAATAAACCGAAACCTGGCAAATGAGCTTCAACATTGATAAATGTTCGGTAACGCACGTTGGTGTAAATAACCGGCATTTCCAACACACGATGAATGACATACCCATTGAAGCAGTACAGTAACAAAGAGATCTAGATGTCATCGTCACTGAAAATCTCAAACATGACAAACAAGTTGAAAAAAGCGTAATAAATGCTACCAGGATTCATGGTTTCATTGCACGAAACTATGAATGAAAGTCAAAGAACATAAAATTACCGCTCTATAAAGCTCTAGTCCTACCATCTTTGGAATATGCAGTGCAACTGCAACAGTAGTCTTTTACCCGATGAAGGGATATTAATAAAATGAAAAAAAGTCAGCATAAAGCAACGAAAATTATTCCAGAACTCTGTAATATCAGCTACAAAAGACGTCTTCAACACCTTAAACTTATCTCCCTAGAACAAAGAAGACAGCGAGGACAACTTATTGAGACCTATAAGTATCTCAACGGCCTTAACGATGTTACCCTGGAAGGGCTTTTAGAAAGAAACGGTAACATGCAAACCAGAAATATCGGCCAAAACTAATTCTGAGAAACTTCAAGACACCCCAAGCTATGAACTTCTTCCCCGTTGAAATTACCGCAACTTGGAACCAGCTGCCCGAAAACATCGTTTCTACTGGCACTGTGAATACATTCAAAAATCGTCTCGACAAATAATGGATTACGAGCCCCCCAGTATTATACGCACTGTGCCTAATTCTATGTCCGTAACTCCCAGGGTCAGTGCAGGATTGAGATTAATGCACGTGACTGAACTGCCTGTGCGGGAGTGAAGTCTGTGTACGCGATTAAGATGTAGGTGCATGATTCATGCCCTTACTTTAGATGGCATGGGACTTGGATATCAACCCAAGAATGGGCCAAACGGCTCCTCTCTATTGCCTTATTCTATCCTATATCATTTAGAATAAACTAGCTTACATCTTTTGAAGCACGATGTAAGTTAATTATCTCTTTGCTAGTAACACTTTTCCTCGTACGGATATCATTCAAACCCACTTGCATACACTTTTTAAAACAGGTTGTGAATGAGTTACCTCTTTGCTTACGACCCTGTTTAAACAGTTAGCCACGCTCCGATCTCACGATATCATATTCCATGTGTTCGTCTCAGGTGTCCGACAATCAATATTTCAAAGAGAAGACATCGGAATTCCTCACTGCAGCGTTTAAATACAGACAAAAAGGAACAAAATCAATTTACATTGTTTTGTTAACAAATTTTGCACTCGTTCAGAGAATTATAATATTCCAAAGATTCTGGGTGTGTTAGCTCAGAAAAGGTGTGAACTCTTATTCAGCAGTGGCGTTTAGATTCATTTAGAATGAAACACCACGAACATACAAGCTACGAACGTCTGTATGCCCAGTGTTCAAGTCAGTAGACCGTAAAATATTTCTAAATCATTGATGACTTCAAGCTTCGTCGCTCAACTGCACTATCGTTTAGCTATAAATTTATCTCAATACTTTGAATTTACTCCTATATTTATAAATGAAATTTCTTGCTCAATAGTTCTCGCACTGATCTGTCAACTTAACCAGTAGATAAAATTTTAGGGGTTCTACATCTTGAGATAGCTTTCTTGAAAAAAGTGTGTTAAAATACTTGGAAGGTAATTAAACATTATGCCTACACAAATAATGATTTATTAAGATTTAGAGTGGATTGCATTGGAGTATAGCATTGCCTACCACATTTGAATGTGTTTATTCGTACTGTAAGAAGAAACGACGTCAAATACAGATACCTCACGGACTTTCAAAAAACGAATAATTTTTAATGAAGTTATCTCATTCTAACGATTTTTTCAATTACTATAACCATTGTTAAGCTCTCTGGATTCTGGATGGAGCTGTAATCTTGAAATACATAGATTAAGGTTCTGCACACCGCTTTTGGTGTAAACTTCTCATAGGATATAATTTAATGGGACTATATAGACAATTCAAGCGAGTGAAACACCCTTCACCTACTCTGTGAACTCTATTTTATTAAAATCATCAGCTCAGATAGGCTTAATGAACTAATGATGAGTCGTATGTATTTTGAATCAATGGAACGATATATTACTAAAACTTTCCAAAATTTAGACTAACATCTTAAAATAGATAATAATACAAACGTTTCCTAGTCCATCTAAGAATAGCTTAAAATTCACTGCAAAGAGTTATCAGTAATTACGTGGAGTTTAATTAATTACTCGACTGCATGTCCGTGTTACTGTAACTCGGGATTTATCAATCGGGAAGCCTGAAAAAAGGGGAGAATAAAAAATTACTCCGTCCCTTTTAGTCGTCCCTTAAAAGTATAACTTTTCTGATAACTTCTGTGCCTTCAGAATTTGTTTAGGGACTCTGATCCCATTATTTGTCAGGTTTCGCCTCCTGAGTGTGAAAAATAACGCCTTGACTTTAGTTCCTGATGCCAGCCAAGAAGGATTCCAGCCACTGCAAACATGGGTCTGGTTGTGCAAAGGGTCATCTGTCTGTAGTCCTAGAAGATGTTGTTTGTTGTGTTGTATTGTATCTGAGCTACTGAACAAAAAGACTATTGTATTTTGTGATGTATGAAGTATGAGCAAAGAGACTTCCACTTGTCAAGTTCTTTTTCCCTTTAGTTTCACTTCACACAGAAAAATTTCGAGCGTGTTCACGTTAACAAATATTGGAGATAAACTTAGTACACCCATTTGAGAAATTCATCAGTATTCCTCATAGCTCTAACATTTTTGATTATTGCAAAAGGTACAAGAATTCACACAATAAAACCCAATTCAAATAGGTGAAAACGTGGTTTGTCATAATTGCAAAACTGGTGGTTCCTTCTAGGAGACAGAACGGAGAAACATGTCTGACGTGAGAAGGAACGTTCATGTGCTGATGACATAAGCACTCGTATTGAAAAACAAACACTCGTAATGAAGTTACGGAAGAATAACAGGATAGAGAGGTGTGATCTCAGTAATGCAGATCTTCCAATACTGAAAAAAATTTGCCATGCCTTTAGCAAGTGATAAGATAAAATTAGGTATTCTATTTTTAATTTACTTTACCGTTAAATATACGACTACATAAAATTCAAGCACTGCTGCATTTCAGTAAGAGTGATGAGCACGCCTGCATGCGATGCGGGAGACCTTGGTTCAAATCCTGTAGCAGCCATGGTCAATTTATGTCTGATCATCGATTGACGAGATACACATCTTGCTTGCTGTGACGCAGGTCTCTTTGAGTAAGACTAGACCTTCATCAAACTCTCAAGTGCCCCTACGAACCTCTACTTAAAGTTGCTGTACAGAGGACGGAAACAGTTGCTGGGAACATCATCACTGGTTTTGAGATGTTAGCATTAAGAATAGAAAATCCAATGTATATTTAATGTATATGTGATTGGAAAAAGTTTTTATCATTCTTTTTTCTCTCACCTCGGTGCTGTCAGGAGTTGGGTTTCAGTGACCTGCCAATATATTTCTAGCGTACAGACTCTAAAAAATCACATTTCTATAAGTTGACTAACGTAGAACAAGGACTGAAGTTTACTGAAAGGAAATTGTTGAAAAATTACTGGTATTAAAAATCTAGGTCTGCTTCAGTACGTAAATGTGTGGCCGCTCAATGAGCTCACGTACTGCAGTGTGGGTACTGCATTGCGTGTGCAGCACTTTTTGTTATCAAGAATATTATGTGTATGAATATTATCACGTTTTTACACTTATTATTGTCAAGAATATTATTGCATATTTATGTTTAGTATCATCATGAATATTATTGCGCCTTTGTGTTTATTAGTATTACATATTTATTTACTAAATGTAAAAATCCTTAATGTGATTCCAATATTATGCACCGTGAAACAGATGAAAAATATATGCTACTATTTTTTGCATATTTACAGCAAGCGTATTTTCCATCACATTAAGACAAAAATTTCATCATTAATATGCTTAGTGCAGAATAAAAAAGATCAAAATTTAGAATTACTGAACACAGTTAGATAATTAAAAGAGAGTTTACATAGGAGCAAAGGTAAAATTAACGATGTTTCCTTTGTTTCTTCAGTAATGTTGCTTGTTTACAGTGCATTTCTGCGTTGAATGTAACAAAAATATACAGATGACGGACACTGAAATATCAGTCAGAATTAAAAATGAAAGCTGTATTGACGTTGCTAACGGAATTAATTGCTCCTCTGAAAAACAAAGGTTTGTTATTAAATAAAATTCTCATTATTTATGTGGCCGATGTAAACGCGAGTCAAATAACAAAAAAATTTAATCGACTCTCTACGACAGCACCAGTATCGTCGATCAAAGATTACGAATGACGTACATAAGTTAATACAGTACATAACTACTCGACACTATATCGTTTTTACTCATAATTTGTGCTGGAAATATATTTCTTGTTGAAACATTCTATTTACTTTCTGAGAAAGGCAATCCCTTCAGAAAAGAAAAGATTCTGAGTTGCATTTATCGTTTCTCACGGACCACTAGAAGTTGAGAAACACTGATCTCGCACAACACGTGCGTGCACTCCCAAATTAACGAAGGCTGCGAGAGCTGTGTTGTACAATATTTGTAGGTTCTGCGAATTAATTTTTGAGAAGTTGCTTTCCAGGATATAAACTCTCGTCACAGTTCTGACAGAGCAGTCATGTGAAAACATTCATTGTCGTAGAAGACGATGTAAAACAAAAGTAGATGTTTATTTGTACTGTTTTGAGAACACGTTAAAATATTCAATATCAATAATAACACAGAACAGCCTTTACGAGGGATAGATACCAAGGAATAGTAGATACCATGAAGGGCAGTAATAACAACACTTGTATTGGCCTAGGCAAAGAGCTGGTGAAATTATTCAGCAGTGGTTGGTATCGAGGAATGAAAGTTCTTGCTATGGTTGTGGGGTGTTGGTTGACTTAAAATGTTATAAATCTTGAGTATTTTTTATGTATAAAAGTTAGACTTATTCCATCATTCTTTGTACAAGTGTTTGCTGGTTAAGGAAAAGTTTTACTGCTGACAACTGGGTTTTGTGGAATATTTTATTTTATATAGAAATAAATTTTAAATTTTGGTGTGATGGTATGACTGCACAATTCTTTTTTATTTTTTTAGTGATGAACCAACCTAAAAATAATAACTTCATCTCTTAGCTAATCATTTCAACAAATTCAGGTTCTCAAACTTTGAGAAAACTTGTTACGAATTTTCAAAAGTTTCAAAATTGTAAAAAAAGAAAATTGCAGGTGAATTCCTCACTCTGATTACACTCTCAAAATCACACATATAATTTCCTCGTAATGTTTGAATGTAGCTTAAGTAAAGCCTTTGAATGATGCTTGTGAAATCGTTAGTAAAAAGTTAAATCCAGCAGCCTTAGGTAAACTTGAACCCAGTGTTACTGTATTGGTGTGATTTTCAACTGAGTAATTATGTTTCGAAGCATACTTACACCAGTGAACATACTTGCACCAGTGAACACACTTGCACCAGTGAACACACTTGCACCAGTGAACACACTTGCACCAGTGAACACACTTGCACCAGTGAACACACTTGCACCAGTGAACACACTTGCACCAGTGAACACACTTACACCAGTGAACATACTTGCACCAGTGAACATACTTGCACCAGTGAACATACTTGCACCAGTGAACATACTTGCACCAGTGAACATACTTGCACCAGTGAACACACTTACAACAGTGAACATACTTGCACCAGTGAACACACTTACACCAGTGAACATACTTGCACCAGTGAACACACTTGCACCAGTGAACACACTTACAACAGTGAACATACTTGCACCAGTGAACACACTTGCACCAGTGAACACACTTGCACCAGTGAACACACTTGCACCAGTGAACACACTTGCACCAGTGAACACACACTCTTGTCTGATTTTCCTCAGTCAAGTTGCTCGCTCTAACTTTTGTTAATGGTTGGTAGACATGAATGACAGTTGTACATTAATGGTAGATTAATAGCACATCAATCACATGAACACATTAATGGCAGGTGTACATCGATCACATGAACATATTAACGACAGGCGTACATCAATCGCATGAACACGTTAATGACTGTAACACATTAATGTCTGGAACACATTAATGACTGGAACACGTTAATAACTGGAACACATTAATGACTGGAACACATCGATGACTGGAACACATTGATGACTGGAACACATTGATGACTGGAACACATTGATGACTGGAACACATTGATGACTGGAACACATTGATGACTGGAACACATTGATGACTGGAACACATTGATGACTGGAACACATTGATGACTGGAACACATTGATGACTGGAACACATTAGTGCACTTATCTCAAGAAGATCTAACAGCCTCGCACGGCTGCCT
>VCRD01007575.1:0-20819 GCA_006783055.1 Trinorchestia longiramus
CTCTACCCTCACTCCCCTCTACCCTCACTCCCCTCTACCCTCACTCCCCTCTACCCTCACTCCTCTTTACCCTCACTCCTCTTTACCCTCACTCCCTTCGCTTCGAGACTCACATGAAAGCTTGCTGAGGTATGGACCCATTGCAACATGGCAAATCTTCAACTTATGATGCCATTTTCAGATGAGAACAGTGGGGCCATTCGGCGGAAGAAATGTACTGGGGGCCCCTTGGGGACCTGGGGCCTTGGGGGGGAACTGTGGGGCTTACGGGGGGAGCTTGGAGGCGGATCCTAGCCTCGGATGATTTTCCTAATAGTGGCAATACGTTTAATGGATTGATTATCCATTGCTAGTTCAAGATGACGTCTATATTCATGATATTGTTGAAGATTGTCTTTATTCATGATATTGTTGAGTGTCTTTATTCATGATATTGTTGAGTGTCTTTATTCATGATATTGTTGAGTGTCTTTATTCATGATATTGTTGAGTGTCTTTATTCATGATATTGTTGAAGATGACGTCTATATTAATGATATTGTTGAAGATGACGTCTATATTAATGATATTGTTGAAGATGACGTCTATATTAATGATATTGTTGAAGATGACGTCTATATTAATGATATTGTTGAAGATTGTCTTTATTCATGATATTGTTGAAGATTGTCTTTATTCATGATATTGTTGAAGATTGTTTATATTCATGATATTGTTGAAGATTGTCTTTATTCATGATATTGTTGAAGATTGTCTTTATTCATGATATTGTTGAAGATTGTCTTTATTCATGATATTGTTGAAGATTGTTTATATTCATGATATTGTTGAAGATGACGTCTATATTAATGATATTGTTGATTGTCTTTATTCATGATATTGTTGAAAATGGTGTCTTTATTCATGATATTGTTGAAGATGGTGTCTTTATTCATGATATTGTTGAAGATGGTGTCTTTATTCATGATATTGTTGAAGATGGTGTCTTTATTCATGATATTGCTGAAGATTGTTTATATTCATGATATTGTTGAAGATGGTGTCTTTATTCATGATATTGCTGAAGATTGTTTATATTCATGATATTGTTGAAGATGGTGTCTTTATTCATGATATTGTTGAAGATGGTGTCTTTATTCATAATATTGTTGAAGATGGTGTCTTTATTCATGATATTGTTGAAGATGGTGTCTTTATTCATGATATTGTTCAAGATTGTCTTTATTCATATATTGTTGAAGATTGTCTTTATTCATGATATTGTTGAAGATTGTCTTTATTCATGATATTGTTGAAGATGGTGTCTTTATTCATGATATTGTTGAAGATGATGTCTTTATTCATGATATTGTTGAAGATGGTGTTCTTATTCATGATATTGTTGAAGATGGTGTTTTAATTCATGATATTGTTGAAGATGACGTCTATATTCATGATATTGTTGAAGATGACGTCTATATTCATGATATTGTTGAAGATGTCTTTATTCATGATATTAAAATAGAATAGAATAGAATGAGGCTATAGGAACGAACCTTCTGGCCCATTCTTGGGTCCGATAATTACTTCGATAATTATTCGGTTATTTTACCCAAGTCCCATGCCGTATTTCTAGCCGCGTCAACCATGTCGGCAGCGGGATTCGAACCCGGGTTTTCCCGCTCGAAAGCAGATTCGCTCACCAGTCGACCAAGGTGATATTGTGAAGATGGTGTCTTTATTCATGATATTGTTGAAGATGTCTTTATTCATGATATTGTTGAAGATTGTCTTTATTCATGATGTTGTTGAAGATGGTGTCTTTATTCATGATATTATTGAAGATGGTGTCCTTATTCATGATATTGTTGAAAATGGTATCCTTATTCATGATATTGTTGAAAATGGTGTCCTTATTCATGATATTGTTGAAAATGGTGTCCTTATTCATGATATTGTTGAAAATGGTATCCTTATTCATGATATTGTTGAAGATGGTGTCTTTATTCATGATATTGTTGAAGATGACGCTTATATTCATATTATTGTGCAAAATGGCTCCTATATTTATAATATTGTGCAAAATGACGCCTATATTCATAATATCTTCAAAATGGTATCTATATTCATAATATTGTGCAAAATGTCACCTACATTCATAACATTGTGCAAAATGTCACCTACATTCATAACATTGTGCAAAATGGTATCTATATTCATGATATTGTTCAAGTTAAAGCATGAAAAGGTCATATTTTTTATTTTCTGAAGCTTTATTGTCCCATAAATAAATTGACGTTGAAAAGATGAGGCAGAATTTCCATGCTTTCTTGATGAAGAAAAGTTCATTATAATCCTAGTAATTGATTTTAATTTCGCTGATTTATTTTAATCTCACTAATTGATTTTAATACCCTTGATCTATGTGAGTCCTACTTATTAGTTTTAATTCTTGTATTTTTTTTAATTTCACTTACCTATTTTAATTTCGCTAATCTCAATACACTTGATAGTCAAGGTTAATCAAATAATTGATCTTTGACTACGAAGTAATTATCTTTTTCGATGACGAAATTATCCAACAATCATTATTTATTTTACTATACAAGTAATGAGAATCCACATCTACTTAGAAATTAAATGCCCCTTTCATTCGGAATTAAATCCCATCTTTTTCATGACTAATTCTTTTGAAGTGTTCTGTATTTCACCGAACCGTCTTCTGTATTTCACCGAACCGTCTTCTGTATTTAACCGAACCGTCTTCTGTATTTCACCGAACCGTCTTCTGTATTTCATCGAACCGTCTTCTGTATTTCATTGAGCTGTCGTCTTAATTTGGAATTATTTTGTGTACTTGTGGGTACTGAAAGTTGCTCAGAAAATACCTCATCTTAGCTCTGTCACCACGGCTCCCATGAGACTGGATCTAGCAAAAGATGCCCCAATCAACACTAACGAAGTGGTGCAACGCGACCAATATACTACACGCATCCTCATTCCTGACACACACCACAGACTTGTATTTCCTTTAGTGAAATACGTGTATTTTCTTACTGAAATGATGAGACAAAGACATGGCCTCTCATTGGCTCCTTAGAGCCGCTTAGGGCCGTCCACGGTCGTCGTCATCGGCCAATTTGGTAGAAAGGTGTCGTTGCAGCGACTCCTTGTCGTCGATACAGAGGCCTAAAATCGGCTTCCTTCTGCAGCTCGCGTTGGATTGATAGTCTGATGTTTTTCTTGTCCTCATTTCAAGATCGTCGGGAAATATATACACCACGTCATCTGTGTGGTTGCATTAGTAGGGGTGGTAGATCTTTTACTCTCTTCATTGCATGAAAGAAAACACTAGATTTATTTTAGAATTTGTCAGAAGACCGTCTAGATTTTTTCTTGATTGGGGGGAAACAATTTTTTTTGGTTGTGAGAAAACAGTCTAGAATTTTTAGTATTTGTGAGAAAAAGTTTTCATTTTTTCCGTTTGTGAGAAAAAGGTTATATTTTTTTTCGTTTGTGAGAAAACAGTCCATATTTTTTTGGTATTTGTGAGAGAACAGTCTAGATTTTTTTTTGTATTTGGAGAAAACAGTTTAGATTTTTTTGGTGTTTGCGAGAAAAAGTTTTTTTTTTTTCATTTGTGAAAAAACAGTCTAGATTTTCTTTGAATGTGGGAGAATATTTTAGATTTTTTTGCATAAAAGAAAATATTCTAGATCTTTTGATACGAAATTATACATTTGTGATTGCTTTGTGGAAGGATGTTTGCTGTTTTTCTGAACCTACGCATGGTTGGCGCAATCAGTTTTCTGTTTGCGAGTTCAAACTTCGATGTATTTTGCTTGATTGCAACGCTGAAGAATTTGCAAGTGTTTGAAAAATTTGCAATAGTGTTTGAAAAATTTGCAAGTGTTTGAAGAATCTAAACTAATGTTTGAGTGAAGTAAAATTTTGAACTGTTTGATTGGCCTGTTGGAGTGAATTTTTGTAGGACATCAAATGGTTTTTGTGTTTACTTGAAGACGTTTATCTAAAACGTTACAAATTTCTTACTCTGTCCATTTTCAAATATTAGTTTTATTTTCAAGAAAAATTCCGTACAAACTAAAAACCAATAATTGCTCAGTAATATTCTCTTTAGAATTAGTAATATTTCCGTATTATTGTTAGTATTTCGAGGATATTCTCAGTATTATTTATTGTAATAAAACATCAAGAAAAACAAGCATCTAATGAAGACTGAACGCCCACGCCAGCATTGCGTGTGTGCGTGAAATCATGGAAGACACAAAGCACATTGTGCGTGCATTTAGAAATCGTGCGTGCATTTAGAAATCGTGCGTGCATTTAGAAATCGTGCGTGCATTTAGAAATCGTGCGTGCATTTAGAAATCGTGCGTGCATTTAGAAATCGTGCGTGCATTTAGAAATCGTGCGTCCATTTAAATAGCTAACGTGCATTCACAACGCTAGCGGGCATTCACAAAGCTAGCGGGCATTTACGAAGCTAGCGTGCATTTACAAAGCTAGCGTGCATTTACAAAGCTAGCGTGCATTTACAAAGCTAGCGTGCATTTACAAAGCTAGCGTGCATTCACAAAGCTAGCGTGCATTTACAAAGCTAGCGTGCATTTACAAAGCTAGCGTGCATTTACAAAGCTAGCGTGCATTTACAAAGCTAGCGTGCATTTAGCGGTCGTGACTACATGCACCATAATTGTTAGCTCGCTCGTAAACAATGGGGCGGTTTTCACGAGGTGTGGTGTCTATTATAACTAGAAGATCATACAGAGACGGACACAAGGTCCATCTCTGCTGTAATCATGGCCTGTCTTTCTTAAAAAACTTGATGATGACGAATGAGGCTCATCCCATACAACCTGCCTTTGACGGCTGATGGATTCCTTCACCAGTCGACGTCTTGATGGATGGAAGGGAGGATGCGTTGCTATGACAACGTGGGCAACGATAGGGAATGTTCGTAACGATGGGGAATGTTCGTAATGATGGGGAATGTTGGTAACGATGGGGAATGTTGGTAACGATGGGGAATGTTGGTAACGTTGGGGAATGTTCGTAACGATGGGGAATGTTCGTAACGATGGGGAATGTTCGTAACGATGGGGAATGTTCGTAACGATGGGGAATGTTCGTAACGATGGGGAATGTTCGTAACGATGGGGAATGTTCGTAACGTTGGGGAATGTTCGTAATGATGGTAAACGTCAGGAACGTTGCCGACGTTCATGCTGGGCATAAACGTTCTCAACAAAAATAAACGCCGCATGAATGGTTTGCACTTTTGCATATAAATTTTTACCTCTGAGTTTATTGGTTCACTGGGTCATCAGAAATGAAAGCTGGTATTTATTGTCAATTTAGGGAAAAATTGACGTAAAATCTTGTGTTTCAGCTTTGACGTATAGCGTTACTTTACATGCAATAACCACTGAAAGTTTCGTGTCTTTATTTAATATGACCATTATTCTGATTTGAATTAACGATCCACGGCTTAAAAAATGCAGGGAAATGTTTTTTCGTTTTGAAGTCCGTGTTTGAAATTGACGAACTGGAAACCGTATTTCTTCATTAAAATTAGATACATGCTCCAGGTTAGCTCTAAAATTTGAGTGTTCAGTTTTCACGTAACTGTGCTAAGTTTTAAAAATCGATGTTGTTTAATTTAAAAATCTGCGTTCAGGATTTCAATTACCGAGATTATTTTTTTTAATTTTAATTTCTTCGGAATGTATTTCATGAAATTTGTTTCTTTTCTTGATTAGACAGTAAATTTTACTACAGCATTGAACAAGTAGATACTGCATCATATATATGAGGCATCATACATACTGCATCATACTGTATTATACATAATGCATCATACTGCATCATATTGCATCACACCTACTGTATCATACTTACTGTATCATATTTACTGCATCATACTTACTGCATCATACTTACTACATCGTACTGTCTGCATTATATTTACTGCATCATACTGTATCATACATACTGAATTATATTTAATGTATTGTACTTACTGCATTATGCATACCGTATCATACTTACTGCATTATACATACTGTATCATATTTACTGCATCATACATACTGCAGTATACATGCATCATACATACTGCAGTATACATGCATCATACATAATTCATCATACATACAGCATACATGCAACATTATACTGTACTGTGCACACTGCATAACACATATTCGTGCACACTGCATAACACATATTCGTGCACCAAATTAAAAACTGTCTCACGTATCCTGCAGTTTACGGTACATGATTGCATAAAAACTCGAGCGAATGTACGTCTGTGAATGCACACGTGCATTCGCGTGTGAATGTACACGTGCATTCGTATGTGAATGTACACGTGCATTCGTGTGTGAATGTAGACGTGCATTCGTGTGTGAATGTAGACGTGCATTCGTGTGTGAATGTACACGTGCATTTGTGTGTGAATGTACACGTGCATTCGTGTTTGAATGTACACGTGCATTCGTGTGTGAATGTACACGTGCATTCATGTATTGCATGTGACAAGCAAACGCTTCGTTCGCTTAGCATTGATCGTATTTTATGACTGGAATAATCGTCTTATTTGGGCTTCTTCGCTCGATACACTAAGCCAAACTTAGTGTTCATCAAACTGCACAAGTTCACGGCATAACTTTGACTAAGTTTATGTGCAGGTTTAAGTTGAAGTTTAAGAACAACGCAGCTGGTAACTGAACTCAAGTTTGAGTTTACGGAAGTGGCTTACTTCAAAGCGAAGTGTATGGGACTTGGGCAGTCAACCAAGAATGGGCCAAACCTGTTGCCATATTCTATTGTATTCTATTATATTTTACTAGTGTGTATGCCCGTTAAAAATAACGGGTTTTAATATCATGCATTTAAAGGAAGAACTTCAAGCAACAGATTCTCAGACCCAATCAGAAGGTCTACGGATTTAACCCCAGCGGTTATGAATCTATACACCTGAAAGTCTACGTATTTAACTACCAGTATTTAAGGGAGATTCCCATTGTAATAACGGGAGAAATCACGCACAAAATAAAAATATAAAAATTTATTTATTTAAGGAGACACCTGGTGTTTTATTATATAGTGTTGATTATATTGTATTCTATTTATTTTACTCTATTATATTCTGGTGGTCACAACGACGGATGATGCTTGAAGGTTCTTTTGCTCAAATGTGGTTTATATAAACTGACAGTTCCTTATACAAACTGAAAGACAAGAACTAGCATAAAGGGTATGCTGAATACGAAGATTTCGTGGTACTCGAAATATTACGTCATTTCTGTACAACAAATATTCTATTACTTTTCCTAGAACCTCACTGGAAACATTGTCTCTAAAATCCAGTAAAACTCTTCAGCCATTGTTAATCGGATTCTTAAGGGAGCGGCCATCCATTTCCTATTGAAGCAGTTTTTGTAATCAATTGACTTGGTTCTTTTCTTTGCCTGTCTAGCTAGAGCTACAGCATCTTCTTTAATGCCTCGTCTGACAAGCGTGTGTGGTCCCTCCGTGACGTCCGACATTGCACTGCGGGTAGTCTTCTTCCCGCTTCAATATATAGGCTTCATCAGCCCTGGATTTGAAAGATGAAAGGTTCATTGATTTGACCGAAGAGAAACTCGAGGTGGGATTGCGTTTGGTGTTCACAGGGAGCTTTAAATACGTTTCAACTTTCGCTGGATTTAATAACTCTGCAGTTGAATTATGAACCTTGAGTGCAATTGAATATATGAACTGGATACTAAAGTTCAAAGTTTGAAGTTTAGCGAGCTATAAAACTTGAGATGAAAACCTCGTTATGTTCACGGGGCTTAAGGAAAGAGGCCAAATTTAGCGTTTTAGGCTAGAACTTTAGTTAAGATTTTATTCAACTTAGAATCGACGGATTTAGTATCTTTACAACTGAACGTAAACATCAGTTACTATTCCAGTTATTTATGATGCTCTAATAAGTGAAAGGAAACATTTGCACTTTTTATGCTTCCGTTTTTGGATAATCATTTTGGGGAAAATTTACTTTTTAATGGGGAGGTATTTGAGTCCTCTTTGCTCCTAGTGCCTGTGCGTGATTGATACCTTATCTTTAGACGGCATGGGACTTGGGCAGCGACCCTAGAAAGGATCACTTTACTTGCTTTTGTTGCTTTATTCTATTCTATTCTATTGAGTCTTTCTAGCGGACCTATTGGGGACTTCGCATTCCTCGCTGCAGTCTTTAGTATTCCTTAGGGTATTGTCCTGAAAGTGTCTATCTTCGTCAGAACACCTCAGGAAGCTATAGGTGTCCCTCAGAAATTTTTACGTGTCAGCGCTTGTTTTACGTGTCAGCGCTTGTTTTACGTGTCAGCGCTTGTTTTACGTGTCATCGCTTGTTTTACGTGTCATCGCTTGTTTTACGTGTCATCGCTTGTTTTACGTGTCATCGCTTGTTTTAAGTGTCATCGCTTGTTTTACGTGTCATCGCTTGTTTTACGTGTCATCGCTTGTTTTAAGTGTCAGCGCTTGTTTTACGTGTCATCGCTTGTTTTACGTGTCAGCGCTTGTTTTACGTGTCAGCGCTTGTTTTACGTGTCAGCGCTTGTTTTACGTGTCATCGCTTGTTTTACGTGTCTTAAGTAGGTTTAGTTCAGATCAGTAAACTTAATTTTTGACCTTAATTTTTTCTCGAACGAGTATCCTACATATATTACGAGGGGCAACGCTCCCGTTGACATATTATAAACTATCTACTCTATTTATGTATTTTAATCGATTTAATTATTGAATGTTTTTCTACTCGCTGATACTGTAGAAATTTCTTGATCATGACAGTGTAGTGTGATGTGTTGCAACCATGACAGTGTAGTGTGATGTGTTGCAGCCATGACAGTGTAGCGTGATGTGTTACAGCCATGACAGTGTAGCGTGATGTGTTGCAGCCATGACAGTGTAGCGTGATGTGTTACAGCCATGGCAGTGTAGAGTCATGTGTTGCAACCATGGCAGTGTAGCCTGCCGTGACAGTGTAGCTGAACTTAATTAAAATTTTCCCCGAAGTATGCAGACTTAAATCTGTTTTAAGTATTGAAATCTCTTCTTGATTAATAGATTTAATGAGCTTCTAATTTGTTGTATATAAGTTATTATTTATTACATTTAAGGCTCTCACTTATTAGGGTTAAAGTTTCATAAGGTCTAACCATCTGAACATCATGTGATTATGGTGGATGCTTGTTCTTTTTATCTATATTATGCATATAATCCTCATCTCAAATGTTTCCTTCCCCATCTCAAATCCTCGCCTTAAATCTGCATCTCAAATGGTTTCTTTTTCATCCCCAGGGGAAGAAGAGGCTCGTCTTGCTGGCCAGCTGAGGAATGGAGGAGAGGGAGGAGAGTTGGATAGTCCTGGGTCAAGTCCGAGACACAGACGGTGAGTTAACATATCTATAACAATTAGTTACAAACTTAACTAACTACTACTGCTACTTAACTTGTAACTAACTATCCGAGACACAGACGGTGAGTTAACATATCTATAACAATTAATTACAAACTTAACTAACCACATACTACTATACTTGTAACTAACTACTTAATTAACTGACTAGAAACTACCTATTTAAAAGCCTGCTACTGAAAACTCATGAATACAAACTTAACTAACTACTACTTAACTTGTAACCAGCTACTTAATTGACTAAAAACAAAAAGCCGTCTGTTTAAAATTTATGTTCATATTTTAAATAATTTTGAGTAAAATTGATGTTCAAATTATTTATTTAATGTAACACCTAATTGAAATGTATGTTTGATTAAAAGTCGTATATCAAGTGTGTAGTGTTAAATATTTACTTCAAAGTCTTTTAGTAGAATAAATTTTTAAATGAAATTTTGATCAAAATTATTTTCATTAAAATGTATGTTTTATTGAATGAGCAGTTACAAGTTTTTAATTATAATGTGCGTTTAAATTAAAAATTTAATTAGAAGTTCTTTAATTTAAATGTATTTTCAAATTAAATGTTCAAATAAAATGTTCAAATGAAATTATGTTAATGAAACTATAGGCATCAAATAATTATTTAATTAAAATTTTTTTTGCCGTAAACTTACCCACGTCCAACATGTTGACGGAACCAATTACCACAACAAGCTTGTCATTTGTTAACTTTATTATAGTTCAAATTACAAATTCCCTTATAAAATATTTTCGTTAATTTAGCGCAGATAAACAAACTGTTCACAATGTATAAATTCTACGTAGTGCGGCAAAATGAACTAACATTTGCATGTTGATTATAAGTAAAATAGATTAAGGAACAAGAAATGTGTTCTCAATCGAAATGTGCATAAAATGCCATTTTGTTAAATTTTAATTTTTTGTTTCTTGAACATATTTATCCTATTTCGTGAACATATTTATCCTATTTCGTGAACCTATTTATCCTGCTTAACGCTTTTTCGCTTTATAAACGTACAAGTGTATGAGGCCATTTTATCGCGCTCTGTGGTACGGTGAAATTCACATGGTGCGTCTCCCTCTCGTGCAGAAGCAGTGGCAGCGCAGCATCTCGAGACGGTATGTCTCCACGGGCATCTCCACGGGAAAGCCTCACACCTTCCCCAATGGAAAGATCCCCAAGAAACTCACCTATTCCCACAATGGGATCTGACTCCGATGCTGATTTCAACGATTTCAACTTCAGAAGATCTCCGTCATCCATGACGCATGAAGACCTGTTGGCATTGACCGGCAAATTGTCATGCAGAATGTCACCAAGCTCAGGACTGAAGCTTGGAGAGTCTCCTTTAGATTTATCGGTTCCCAGAAAACGAGCGGCTGATGCTCTTCTTGAAGCTGCCCAAGCCCAGGGTAAGATAGCCATGGATATGAGCAGACTTGGAGCTTGGGGGCTACCACTACCTCCTCATCTTGCATCTGCCATGGCACTTCGTCCTGACTTGGCTGGTCCAGGCTTCAAGCCAGATTTCAGTCTCTGGAACGGGAAATCTAAGCCTGATGCTACCAAACTTCCTCCATTTCCTTTAGGTATCCCAGCTCCTTCACCCTCTGAGGCGTCGAAGGCTTTGGAGAGAATGAGTGAACTGAGTAGGCGAGGGGCAGAAGGCGCTCTTTCAACAACGGCGTCCGCAGATTTCTTTCGAGCTGGTATGGGTGGACTTAATGCTATGGGCAACATGGCTTGTGGAGGAGGAGGAGGATCATCTGGAGCTCGTGCAAATGCTTGGCAAAGTCATTGGCTGTCCAAAGGACAGGACGCCACGCGGGATGTCCTGAAATGCGTTTGGTGTAAAGCTTCTTTCTCTACTCTCGCTGACTTGACCACTCACATGAAAGAAGCAAAACATTGCGGTGTGGCTCTTCCTCCTCCATCGTCCAATATGCCTCCTTCAATGCCTTCCAACCGAATTGGTTCAAATAAACCACCGACATCTTCACCAGGAGCTGGTGGCTCATCGTCCAGCGACTTGGTGTCCAATATCAAAGAAACTATGCCACTGCCTAGGAAACTCGTTCGAGGTCAAGATGTTTGGTTGGGAAAGGGTGCTGAACAGACAAAGCAAATTCTAAAGTGTATGTGGTGTGGACAAAGTTTCAAATCTTTGGCTGAGATGACTCGGCACATGCAGCAAACACAGCACTATACAAACATAATTTCACAGGAACAAATTATTTCGTGGAAATCTCCGGAAGACAAAGCTGCTAGCCAAACTCATGTGAATGCAGTACTTACTTGCAAAGTTTGTGATCAGGCATTTTCATCGTTGAAGGAACTCAGTACGCACATGGTAAAGTTAGCACATTATAAGGAACATATAATGCGCTCAATTACTGAATCTGGATCTCGCAGACGCCAAACTCGGGAAAAGAGAAAGAAGTCCCTTCCTGTACGTAAGCTTTTGGAGCTAGAAAGAGCGCAGCAAGATCTGAAAATGGTGGAAGGTGGAATTCGGAACAAAGATTCTCCTGGTAGAATAACATGCGAGAAATGTGGCGATAAAATAGACACTACTCTGTTTGTCGACCACATACGTAATTGTGTGGGCACCAGCAACCGTGATGATTCCTTGAAGTCGTCAATTCTGTCTCCTGAATCTGATTTTGGATCCAGATTAGATCATTCACGTGATTCTGACAGCGAAGATAAGAAAACGCCCGACAAAAGTTGCCGAGAAAGTCCAAGAGAAATGGATACTGATCGCGAGAAAAAAGAAGATATGAAACAACCTTCCGTACTGAATGCACTTGAAAAATTGATTGAAAAGAGTTTTGATACTAGAAAATCTAAGCCAGGAAGTAGTAGTCCATTGGGGTCAAGCATTCTTCGACGTTTGGGCATTGATGAGAGCACTGATTATTCGAAGCCTTTAATGGAACCTCATCTTATGTACTCTGCCTTTTCACGCCTCCACGGGGGTCCACCAACACCTGGAGCCTCATCTTTCAACCTTCCTCCTACATTTGGTCCCGACAGAGGCTACATGAGAGGCCCTGATCCTGTCATCAGCCCCAGCGCCGATTCTGACACCCATGACACATATCCTAGGTCTCCGTTGAGGCCGGGGTCACGACCAGCTTCCACTGGGTCGTTGACAAGAGACGGTAGCGACAGATCCTTAGACATGATGCGTCATGATCGTTCGTTGTTGCTTGAGCAATCCATGCATGCAGAAAACGGCACTGACCATTCTGACATGGAGCGAGACAGCCCAGCATCCAGAGACGACTACCCAAACCCGGAAGATATCCGAGCTCGCCTGGGTATTAGTTTAAACACAGACTTTTCTGGTCTTGAAAGTTCAACTCTCTCGAAAGATGTTTATGGATCTCAAGATCGGCATGACTCTCCCAACAGCATTGACTTCAGCGACAAATCTGACATTAAACAAGAATTATCCATGGCAAATGGGGAAGATCTGGATCTCGACAATCGCAAAGAAGAAATCAGAGTAAGGAATGATATTCAGATGAAAGACGACAATCTCAACATCAAAAAGGAAGAGACCAATAGTAATTTTCACGTTAAGGAAGAAGTTCGTGTAAAGGAAGAGCTGCGAGTTAGAGATGAGTTTCGGGAGCGAACAGATGACCATGAGGAGCACACAGTCAGGTGTTCACCTATGGGTAGGCTGGCTGGTACCTCACCTGCAGTGAGTAGTCGTTCTGGGACTCCTCAGTCAGATGCAGGGAGTGTCAGGGTTCCATCCACCGGAGGACTGGGCGCTCTGGCAGGGCTATTGGGCGCTGCAGGAAGTGGTGGTGGAGGAGGAGGAGGAGGAGGAGGCGGTGGTTCTGGTGGATCTGCTCATCCTTTGGCTGCCCTTCAAAAACTCTGCGACAAAACAGAAAACACTTCACGTCAACCTTCAACAAGTAATGCTCAACATGTCAATCCAGGTTCGATTATAGCTTTCACTTGGGCTTGCAATGATGCAGTTACAGCTGAAAATATCATGAAATGCGCTTTCTGTGACGTACCATTTGTAAGTAAAGGTGCTTATCGGCACCATCTCTCGAAAATGCACTTTGTAAAGGATGGTATCATTTCAGATGGATCTTCAATGAAACAGAACCATGGATCATCTGGTGGTGGCAACGGTGGCGCCATTGGCAACATGTCTTCTCATCACTCCAATGGCAACAACAACAACAATAATAATACAAATAACATGAATGGTGGAGACCGGAAGCTCAACCATTCTTCTTCACCAGCGCCCCCTCAAGATGATTCCCCTCACTCGAAGTTCCTTAAGTATACGGAGTTAGCTAAACAACTTTCTAGCAAGTAATTAGTTAGAATTTATCCCTGATTATTCTTGTTAGCGTTCGAGGCTTGTTATTTGGGACTACTGACCAAGCAAGAAGAGGGCTACTTTGCTTTAACATTTCTCTTTCCTACTTGTAACTCTCTCAATATGAGGTACTTTGCTTAAGGTTTCTTATAAACGTCGATTAGATAAATCATCATTTCCTTCTTAGGTATATAGCTCCTAGATTGCATACTCTAAGTACATATTATGAACTGGTTGAACCAGTGAGCTCAGCATATCAGTGAAGGCGATGTGGGGAAATTTTTGTCTCGACAACTTTATACAGTCTGTGCCAAGAATCAAAAGCAAGTATTAGTGAGTGTATCTTTTGTACAGTACAAATAGCAAGTAGCCTTAAATGGGTGCACAGATGTTAAAGCTTCGGGTCGGTAATACTATGCATCGTTATAAACACGGGGGAATAACCAATTTTCGAGAAAAGTGATTTTCGGTACTCCACAAGATTTAAGAATTTGTGTATAACATCGGTAAAGTTATTTGAAATCCAGCAAATGCTCCTAGATCCTCCACCTCACGTAAACCCAATGCCCATTTCGGTCAAACAATTTCGTTAATGTAGGTGACCATTTTTACCACACCAAGCATGTGGGTGAATTCAAAGTGTCCAATATTTCTCAAGATCCTGATGCAAGATTTTTACTCACATCATCACTACTTTAATGTAAGTCTAGGGGTAGTTTCTGCTCGGAGTTCTGCTGAAATGTGGACTAAGTCTCTATCAGGTAGATTTTTAAAGCTCCACGAATTTTATGATAAGTATTTGGTAAGTCTTTGTACATTATCAAATTCTCGTTTAGGACGACGATCAAAACGATTGTTGTTTGCCATGCATATTCTTTGTTGTTTCTATTTTTATGGCTTTTGTATATTAACATTCATGATCTCAACTGTTTAATTTCAGTGTACTTGAAAGATGCCTCTGTGGCACGACTGCTTTCGTCGTGTCTCTCCATCGCAAAATGTACTTTTGTTTTATGGTTTGTGTTATATAAATATATATATCACAATGTATTCTCTGAAGACTAGTATCAGAGGTATTTAATGATTAAATTTTGGCAGGCTCTGTGTTACGAACTTGAGACGATGAAGCCATTTATTGTATGTCGCTAACATGTACATAGGATTTAATAGGAAATATCTTTACCTCCGTACAACGTTGAACATTCTTATATGAAAAGCTAGTCATAGGAGTATTTACATCACCTCTACTTCAAGCGGTGGTATTGGAGAAATTAAGCAGAAACTGCAACGTTAAGATTTGTTCTAAAAAAATTGTAAGTGTAAAGTATTGCGTTTCTTTAGATATTTTTTACGTAAGTGTAGTTATACAGTAATTGTTTTAACTAAAACGACTAAATTTTGTATGTTTATTAACGCAGCAATCAATTTCAATTATAAATACCACATTTGATAATGGTTCCCTATTACTTTTCCAGAAAATGTTCATATTTATCTAGTTTGTAACAAGTTTTCTTCGTACTTGTATACCTACTCTGAATGAAAAAATAGGTTTGTTATATGTTTTTGTATTCGTATTATTCAGTGTGATGATGCCAACAAGCTTTCAATATTCTACCTATGAGCTGATTAATTTTGCCTAGGAATTTTAATGGCAATCATGTTTGCCTGTGTAGATACTCTACCAACGGCAGGCAATCATGTTTGCCTGTGTAGATGCTCTACCAACAGAGATCATGTTTGCCTGTGTAGATGCTCTACCAACAGAGATCATGTTTGCCTGTGTAGATGCTCTACCAACAGAGATCATGTTTGCCTGTGTAGATGCTCTACCAACAGAGATCATGTTTGCCTGTGTAGATGCTCTACCAACAGAGATCATGTTTGCCTGTGTAGATACTCTACCAACAGAGATCATGTTTGCCTGTGTAGATGCTCTACCAACAGAGATCATGTTTGCCTGTGTAGATGCTCTACCAACAGAGATCATGTTTGCCTGTGTAGATGCTCTACCAACAGAGATCATGTTTGCCTGTGTAGATGCTCTACCAACAGAGATCATGTTTGCCTGTGTAGATGCTCTACCAACCGAGATCATGTTTGCCTGTGTAGATGCTCTACCAACAGAGATCATGTTTGCCTGTGTAGTTATTTTCCCAGTATCTTTAGGCTGCTCAAAAGAAACCAATACTCGGTTTACTACTCGGAAACCACTCCGGTACTTGTGTACCCTCAGAAACCATGTTGGTACTTGTGTACCCTCAGAAACCCTCGTATACGCTGTACATGAGCTGTGTTAATCGTCGTCAGATGGATGCATTGCAGTTGCTCCTCGACGCTTTTGTACTTACGAACTCCCTTTCTTTCTCATAATTAGGATTACGCCAATTTTTAGATTTTAGGAAAGTCCTTCTCTTATTACTCGTAAGCTTATCTTGTATGTGAAAAATACTGTGACGAAACCGCTAGTGGTGTTTGTGTATCCGTGATGTTGATGCACTTCATGGATATGGAAACTTGACAGGTGTATCTGAAATTTTAATCCACCATTATGTCAAAGCATGGAGTTCATGGATAAGGAAACTGGACAGGTGCCGGGACGGTTTCTACTCATGTTAAATCATGAAGTTTGTATGTATGTATATCCAATGAGGTATTCAAATAACTTGAGTATGTTCGATCATGCACAGGAAATTATTTTAAGTTACTTTCAGTATCCTGAAATTTCTGAAATACTGCGATGTGTCATGTTTACTTCTAAGATGATATACAAATTTAATGCTGCAAAGAAAGTACTGTTTTCAAGTTGCTTCAAACTCATGATTCACATGACATTATGTATGATAAAACTCAATCAGATCGAAGATTTACTTAATTGTGATGGGTGACGCTGTATAGTGCCAATATCTCGTATAGATGATGATCCATTGTGTTTCTTCAGGTGATTCACCTCTATTTTGAGTAATAATTGATATCCATACGTGAGTGATGGGGTACTCCAAGAGGCTCATTTTGAATAAAAAGTCAACTGTTTCCTTAAAAAATGTACTTTGTCATCAGTAGAGGCTGCCCTAAAACATCTCTGTCGCACACCTCTTTAATGTAAAATTAAATTTCCTTATAATGTTTAATCTGCAAATTTCTGTGGGTGAGCATCGTTACCTCTACTGGTGGCATGTACAAAAAAGAAAGTTTGTAATCAGTTTTGTTCATAACAACGTCTGTATCTTGGCAAGGTAGTGAAACAGTTCAGCATGAAGTTGTGTTCCGACGAAGTGAATTTTGGTGTGTAATTGCATGCCCATGTAGATAAATTTGAACCTGAACATATCAAAATGTTAGATTTTTTTGGTCCCTGTCTAAATTACTGGGTGGATATTCCAAACTCTATAAAGTTCTAAGCATTATTAAATAGTGAAATTCCCATCCTTGAAAATTAAGTAAATATTTCATTGACATTCAAGATTACTATTTATTCAAAATATAAGTCGAACATAGAATTCTAACCGTGTGATTAAGTTTTAAATTATAGAACTGATATTTCGAAATAATGCACAATTTGAAAGAAAAAACGAGTATATACATATATTTAGTGAAATGCAAATTAATTTAAGTCGCAGATTATCTGGGAAGGAAGGAAACTCTGTTAGTTTATGGAGTGTTGCTTCAAAATTCCTGATTCAGTAAAAAGTTGGATGGAATTAATTGACAATGACTAAACGCAGTTGTAGGAGAACTTTTAATGAAAATTCCTAAATTGATTTCTTCAATTTCATGGCAATATTCAAGTATCACATCGAAAGTACTTACGAATAATTGAGTATGGTTTCTCCTAAATATAATGAGACTATACAGCTGGATGCGAGCTGGTAGTTTCTTGTACTTTAGACATTTAAGAAAACAAACTAAAAACCTTTGTGAAGCCTCGCAGAAAACTATCAGATTCTTGATGATTTTTTTTTCTCATATGAGATTGAGAAAACAATATCGCGGCCAAATGAAGAAAATAAACTAGCTAATATTTACATCTGTATTTCACATTACCTGCTCGATATTGTTGCAGAGTTTCAACGAAGTATTAAGGTTCTTGTAGTATTTGTAGATTCAGGAATTACCTCTGTTACACCGGAGAACCTGTTTGAATACATGAAAAACTCTTTGCAGGTACTTAAGGAGAGACGCTAGAACTCGTATGAAACACTTGTTAAATGTTAATACTGACTATTAAGTGAATGAGTATACGATGTTTGTAAGCACAAACGACAGTGGTATATGATATACGCCTACTTCTCGCCCCCCTCCTTCCCCTTTGATAGATACATAGATTATAAACACCATGTCTTGGGATCTCTATTTATTGTGTAATATACTAAATGCTTTGCAGTAAATGCACAGCTTTCCTCATACGTGCTCAAATGACTCTGGCTACTTGATTTTGGTACTAAAAACTCCGTTATTGTTTCATTTGAGTACTTGTTTTAGGTACTTGATTTGGGTACTAAAAAACTCCGTTATTGTTTCATTTGAGTACTTGCTTTAGGTACTTGATTTGGGTACTAAAAAACTCTGTTAATGTTTCATTTAAATACTTGCTTTAGGTACTTGATTTGGGTTCTAAAAACTCCGTTATTGTGTCATTCAAATACTTGCTTTAGGTACTTGATTTGGGTACTAAAAAACTCCGTTATTGTTTCATTCAAATACTTGATTAATGCCTTTACATTTAATGTTGGTGGGCTACGTCCTATGTTTCTATATTGAAATCTTTTGTTTTCCTTCATTCGCGGTCTACTTTTTGATTTCCTTGTTTTGGTCAACTTTTTTGTTTTCCCTAAATAGGGGTCAACTTTTTGTTTTCCTAAAGTTTGTGATCAACTTTTTGTTGTCCTCAAGTTGTGGTCAACTTTTTATGTAACTCAAGTTGTGTGGAGGATCCTAACCTATCTAACGTAATACCCATGCAAAATTTAAAGTATTTTTGCGAAAAAAATTTATTCGGAGAATGTTTGATATCTTCATATTTTTTGAAGTTTGTTAATGTAAACAAATGAATTCATTTATTTTTCAGTTGGTTGTGCTTGTCTTATGCGTGAATTATTTTATGAAAAGTGCTGTATTGTGGTTAATTATTCAGGCATATTTAAATATGATTATTGTAGCCAAATTCCAGATTTTAATTTGCTTGTTTCTTAAGTATAAGCGTTATTTTGAAAACGCGTTCACGTAGTGAAGAAATTATGAAAAGTGTGACGCGTTCTTCCATTTTTTACATTGTTGGCATTAGTAATTTTTTCTAATACGCAATGATAGGCATTTGGAAACCATCGGCGCGATGATATGCATTTTTAGACGATCTTAGAATAATTTCAAACTTTTTAGTTACGTATAGACTTTTTTGATCCTACCTTCATTTCAGATATTTTTTTTGCATCACTTTTTCAGTGCATTCACTCATAAATTCTTAATTTATGTTATTGAGTTCATCTTTCTTGTTGCTTCTTTAAACGGAAGCGGTTTTGAATGACTCGTTCTTGGCATACATAGACAAGTAGAGAACAAAAGAAGGATTCCCAGCATTTTGCTTCTGGTTGCTGGCTTGCTTATGAAATAGCGCATGAAAATAATTCACTACAGCACCGTAAATTACGCTCCACTGCTGCGGATCTCGGTCATTTTTAGCAGAACGTCTCTTTCTCAGCCGCAATATCAGGCAGCCGTTTTCTAAAAACAGAATTTAAAATCCTTTCACGCTATGGTATCAATTTTTTTCTGTAACTGGCTGTTAATAGATGAACATATGTGCTTATTCATCTGATACTCTTTATTTATTTTGAATATTTTAAGAGAACTTTTTTCTGTTTTTTTCTATGCTTATAAGAAACTTTAAGTTTCGGTGTATTTTTTTTAGTGAAAAATGCAGGTTTTGGTAATTTGTATTTAAGAAAATTTCTGGGTTTTGTTGAATTGTTTCACAAAAAGTTTCGAGTTTTGTTTGCGGAATTTTCGGTGTACTTTAATTTTTATTGAAATGAAACCTGTTGTCACAAGTAGCAAATCCTCACTAATATTTGCGTAAAATACATATTTTTCTTCTAAAATATCGTAGATCTCACACTTAAATTGTTCACAAATATTTTCCAACGTGGAATATTAAGAAATATTTTCTTCGAAAGCAGAGGCCAAGTAAATATTAAATTATATTAAATGAAGCCCCGAAAATATTCCGAAAAGCATGTTTTTCCCTAGAGATCAATAATATTTACATTAGTAGGTGCTTTGTGTTCAGTACGTGCACAGTTGTGAAAGTATATTGCTGTGTACGTGTGTTGCTGTGTACGTATGTTGCTGTGTACGTATGTTGCTGTGTACGTATATTGCTGTGTACGTATTTTGCTGTGTACGTATGTTGCTGTGTACGTATTTTGCTGTGTACGTATATTGCTGTGTACGTATATTGCTGTGTACGTATGTTGCTGTGTACGTATGTTGCTGTGTACGTATGTTGCTGTGTACGTATGTTGCTGTGTACGTATGTTGCTGTGTACGTATGTTGCTGTGTACGTATGTTGCTGTGTACGTATATTGCTGTGTACGTATATTGCCGTGCCTGCATGTTGCTGTGTACGCATATTGTTGTGTACGTATATTGCTGTATGTACGTGCGTTGTAGTATACGTACATGGTTGTGTACGTTTATAGCTCAGTTCGTACAATAGCTACGTACACTCACATAGCTTCGTACGACTTTTTCTCAAATTAATTTTAGTTTTTGTTTATTAATAAAGTTTTCACATTCATGATGCTGAAGCTTTGCGCTAGAAGACACAAAACCTCTCCTTCTTAATACTACACACTGCATGTACGTGTGTGTTGTGTACGTGCCTGCTGCATGTACGTGTGTTGTGTACGTGCCTGCTGCATGTACGTGTGTTGTGTACGTGCCTGCTGTATGTACGTGTGTGTTGTGTACGTGCCTGCTGTATGTACGTGTGTGT
>VCRD01007577.1:7519-21981 GCA_006783055.1 Trinorchestia longiramus
TACATTCATTGTTGACAGTTGAAAGGAAGGGCTTACATTCATTGTTGTCAGTTGAAAGGAAGGGCTTACATTCATTGTTGACAGTTGAAAGGAAGGGCTTACATTCATTGTTGACAGTTGAAATGAAGACATACATGTATTGTTGACGGTAGAAATGAAGGGCATACATTTATTGTTGTCAGTTGAAAGGAAGGGCATACATTCATTGTTGACAGTGGAAAGGAAGGGCATACATTCATTGTTGACAGTTGAGATGAAGGGCATACATTCATTGTTGACAGTGGAAAGGAAGGGCATACATTCATTGTTGACAGTGGAAAGGAAGGGCATACATTCATTGTTGACAGTTGAAATGAAGGACATACATGTATTGTTGACGGCAGAAATGAAGGGCATACATGTATTGTTGACAGTAGAAATGAAGGGCATACATTTATAGTTGGCAGTTGAAACGAATATCATAATTGTGATGACGGTTGACATGAGACTTGAATATATTATTTCGAGTTCATATAAAGAACATAGTGATATAGTTGACAGTGTAAAAATTTATTGAAACTGTTTAAAGAACAGTCACAATATTCAGTAACAATAAGAACTCAGCACAGTCTTACGATAATACGAATATTAGATCATAAACTTGAATTATATATGTTGTATTACATAGGGAAATTTTAGAATAATTAATAAATTTAATGGGAAACAATGGGACACGAATTGCAACGACAATATGATTAAGTTTTTACAAATATCTGTTGTACGAAAAATTTTTGTTGTGGAAAATTGAGTTTCTTGAGATAATTGTGATTTTTATTACTTTTTTACTAGTAAGTATGTTGGTTAAAAATAACCAGTTTTGATGTCATGCATATGAAAGAAGAACTTAAAGCAACACATTTTCATGCCTAATCAGAAAGTCTACGGATTTAACTCCAGCAGTTAAGAATCTACTCGTATATGCTTGAAAATCTACGGATTTAACTACTTGTATTTAAGGGAGATTTTCATTGTAATAACATAAGAGAAATTACCCACAAAAAATACATAAATTTATTTATTTAAGGCGACACCTGTCATTTTATTATATAGGGAATGAATTATTTTTTATTTATGTGTGTTTTAGATGCAGCTCCTTGCATTTCTGAAGTGAAGTATGAAAAAATTGATTTACTGATCTGACTCCAGCGTAACTTTTGTTAACTGAGCGACTTACTAATTAATTAACTAACTTTATTCAGTAAACTAAGTAGTTAATTGTCATAAAACTTCAATTGGATGTTGTACTGATGTTGCACTGATGTTGCACTGACGTTGCACCGATGTTGCACTGATGTTGCACTGATGTTGCACTGATGTTGCGTTGAATATCACTGGTCACTGACGTTGCACTGATGTTGCACTGACGTTGCGCTGATGTTGCACTGATTTTGCTCTGATGTTACACTGATGTTGCACTGACGTTGCACTGATGTTACACTGATGTTGCACTGATGTTACACTGATGTTGCACTGACGTTGCACTGATGTTGCACTGATGTTGCACTGATGTTGCACTGATGTTGCTCAGTGTAACCCTGAACCTTGTTGCAGAATGGGACGGCTAAGGTGCCCCTAAAGGACCTTCCTGAGTTAGTCTCTTCGTGATGGCCGCAGGTCAGTGTTGCCTACTCAGTGTTACACTGTAGCTCAGTGTTGCCTACTCAGTGTTACACTGTAGCTCAGTGTTGCCTACTCAGTGTTACACTGTAGCTCAGTGTTGCATACTCAGTGTTACACTGTAGCTCAGTGTTGCATACTCAGTGTTACACTGTAGCTCAGTGTTGCCTACTCAGTGTTACACTGTAGCTCAGTGTTGCCTACTCAGTGTTACACTGTAGCTCAGTGTTGCCTACTCAGTGTTACACTGTAGCTCAGTGTTGCCCTGTCAGTGTTACACTGTAGCTCAGTGTTGCCTACTCAGTGTTACACTGTAGCTCAGTGTTGCCTAGTCAGTGTTACACTGTAGCTCAGTGTTGCCCTGTCAGTGTTACACTGTAGCTCAGTGTTACCCTGTCAGTGTTACACTGTAGCTCAGTGTTGCCCTGTCAGTGTCACACTGTAGCTCAGTGTTGCCTACTCAGTGTTACACTGTAGCTCAGTTTTGCCCTGTCAGTGTTACACTGTAGCTCAGTGTTGCCCTGTCAGTGTTACACTGTAGCTCCTAGTGCTCAGTGTTGCCTAGTTAGTGACCAGTAGCAACACTAGTGACTAGTTACTTACATAACTTAAGAATAACTTTGTTTTTAAATTAATATACTCCTCTGTCATTAACTTGAAAAATTAATGAACTTTTAATTTTTCGTGTTCACTATTTAGCTTTTGTTCCTGTTCAGTTGTTGACACACCTATAGACTTAATTACCGTTAATGATCTCTGAAACTAACAAGGTAATTAAGTAATTGTCCTAATAGTGATATAAACTAGTACCTGTTTATCTATAATTAAATTTAAATAAGGAGAACTAAAAAAATAAATTATGGATTCAATAACTGATTAAACTGAACATACTACGTGATTAAGAACCTGGTTAGGTTACTATAGAAAATATATCTACAGTACGTATACAAAGTTTCTCCAAAAAATGTATACTTTGGAACAGTGCATACAATTCTCATACACAACCTGTGTAATAAACCAGTCTGTGATGTTTGCCCCTGCATCTACCCAATATTCTTCATTATTCCCATTATTCCCCATTATTTCCCATTATTCCCCATTATTTCCCATTGTTCCCCGCTATTTCCTATTATTCCTCATTATTCACAACTGTTCCCCATCATTCCCCATTATTTCTCACGATTCCTTATTACTCCCCATTCCAGTTCATTTCTCGCTCTACGTAGTTCCCCAGCCTCCCCTGTCCCCAATCCCCCTTCACATTAATTATGAAGCCGATCTAGCAATTAAGATGGCACAAATCTATCAAAGAGGGAACATCTCATTCCCCAGCTGATCCCCAAGCGTCTTGTTGCTCCCTAATCCCCTTAAACTCCCTAATTAAAGCCGTCGTGCCTTGACCGAGCTAATTACCTCGCTGCCTCCCCAGTTTACTAACTAATCCCCAATTATTTCCCCGATCTTCCAACTGCAATCCCCAATTGTCCTTAGGATCAGCTTCCCCATCCCTCCCTGCAGCAGTGAGTCTTCTTCTCCCTTCTCATTGTTGTTCTCCTTGTTGTGCTTCTCTTTGTTGTTCTTCTCCTTGTTGTTCTTCTCCTTGTTGTTCTTCTCCTTGCTGTTCTTCTCCTTGTTGTTCTTCTCCTTGCTGTTCTTCTCCTTGTTGTGCTTCTCCTTGCTGTTCTTCTCCTTGTTGTGCTTCTCCTTGTTGTTCTTTTCCTTGCTGTTCTCCTTGCTGTGCGTCTTGTTGTTCTTCTCCTTGTTGTTCTTTTCCTTGCTTTTCCTTCTTCTTCCCATGCTTCCTCTTCTTCTTCTCCTTTGTTGTTCTTCTTTTCCTTCTTTTGCTTCCTCTTCTCCTTTTGCTATTTATTATTCATGTTGTCCTTCTTCTCCTTCTTTTAATCCTCTTCTTCTTTCGCTGCTTCTTGTTCTTGTTGTTCTTCTCATTCTTTTGCTTCCTCTTCTTCTTCTGCTACTTCTTATTTATGTTGTTCTTCTCCTCCCTCTGCTTCCTCGGCTTTTTCTTCTGCTTCTTATTCTTGTTGTTCTTCTCCTTCCTTTGCTTTTTCTTCTTCTACTACTACATCTCGTTCTTGTTTTTCTTCTTCTCCTCCCCTTGCTTCCTTTTCCTCTTCTGAAACTTCTTATTCATGTTGTTGTTGTTGTTGTTGTTGTTTTACTTCTTCTTCTTCTTCTTCTTCTTCTTCTACTACTCCTTCTTGTCCTTCTTTTTCTCCTTCTTTTTTCTTCTCATTCTACTTATTACGTTTTCGTTTCTTCTCCTTTTTCTTCTTCTTCTCTCTCTCCTTCTTTTTCTTTTTCCACTTCATTTTCTTCATTTCCCTCTTCTTTTTCTCCTCCTTCATCTCTCTGTCCTTAATTTACTTCTCTTCACCGCCTGATGCAGCCTCACTCTCTCTTAATGAATTCATTTTCCTTTCAAGCACAATTCTAAATTTTAATTCTTTAAGTTTAGTCATTCTGTGTTCGACTGAAGTTATCATCTTTAGAATAAGCCATTCAAAGTTTTAAGTTTTGAGATGAAACTTGAGTTATTGTAGTCGAACTTTAATAACTTCAATTGTTGTCCCTAACTGCTTCTCTGAAAGATATACTCTTCAGTTAATTGAATTCTAAGTTGTGTTGTGTAATTGGGCGCGTACTTCATTACATTATTACCTTATTACCATATTGCTATATTGCCTTATTGCATCATTACCTTATTTCCATATTGCTATATTGCCTTATTACATTATTACCTTATTACCATATTGTCATATTGCCTTATTGCCTTATTACCATATTGCAATATTGCCTTTTTGCCTGATTTCCTTATGGCGTTATTGCCTTATTACCTTATTACCATATTATGTTATCCCCTAATTATCTTTTTACCTAATTACCTCATCACTTTAAATCCAACTTGATGCACTAAAAATCCATGCTATCTTAAATACAACAAGTTACACAACTCCAAGTTACACAGCATCAAGTTACACCACTTTAACTTAGGACTCCAACTTACAGGCGGTTTCAATAACTTAAGTTTGAGAGGCACTGAAATACAATTTGTGTGATGCACATTCTTTGTACTGAGGCTAACTGATGCCATTTTAATCTGGCCACTCCAGTGATGTGTTTTTTGCCGTGCTAGCTTTATTACCCCCCAGTATTGATGAAACTGATGCATTTGCCCCCACTGCACCCACAACTGCACCCCCACAATGAGGCCTGCAAGGAAGGGAAGGGAAGGGCTGGGAAGGGGCTGGGAAGGGGAAGGGCACAAGAAAAAGTCAGAGTAACTAGGGCGAAATTAGGCCGTGGCAGCGTTAAGTTTGATAGCGTTGCGGGTCTCAGGCCAGCCATTTACTGAACTTTGGATGGCCACTTCCGTAGAGTTAGCATCAAGTGGCGGTAACTCATCGCTTTCTGGAGCTGGCGTTTAGCGATCGACAGCCTAAACATTACACTTAATTGCTTGCTAATGGAATGACTTGGAGCATCCAACTTATACTCCTTCTGATTGTATTGGCGTCTGCTTGATGTGTCTCCCTCTCTCCCCCTTTCCTTCTCCCTCTCTCTCTTTCTCCCCCTCTCCCTCTCTTTCTTTCTGTCCCTCTTCCTCTCTCTCTTTCTCTCCCTCTCTCTCTTTCTCATTCTCTCTAACTCCCGCTCTCTCAAGCCTCTCTCAATCTGTTCTTCCTCTGTAATCCACAAATATAGGATATTTACGGTATTATGGGATACATATGACCTTCTACGTTATTTATGGTATTCTAGAATATTCATAGTGTTCCAGGATATTCATGAGAGTATAGGATATTTATGGTATTATGGGATAATTATAGGATTCTATATGCGCTAGCCAGTTCCCGTGGAAATTCTACGGATTAGAGTTAACCAATTTGAAATCATCATAGAGATAAATGCATTGAAGATTTACGACGAATTATTGTGTTTTAAATGAATACTTTTCATTAATATATACAGGACTTCCATTGTGCATCATATCAAACGATAACGTGACCCAGATAGTACCCGTTAAATTCCTTGATTCAAAAATAAGAAAATTAAGGATCTATGAAATAAATACATTTTTCAGTTTTACCCGTGTTACCATCAGAATCAGAATATTTTTCTTGAGTATATACAGTACTTTCATTTTGTATCTTACCTAACGAGAACATGGCCGTGTAAGAGAAGAAAGTTAATAACGGAACAAATGGCGTGTTTTATAGTGACCCGGTGCCTTTGGTATCCACAATACAATGCTTGTAATACATGCATACCCGTTCTGATTTCAGTTCAATAATTTTTCTTCAGTAATAGATAGGAAGTAATGGGACGGACACACGCAGATACAGAGAGGTGGAGACAGAAAGAGATAGACCGACTACCATATAAGTAGATAAATTAATTTTTCACCGTTATCAGTTCCCTGTCCTACATAGGCCATGTTATTGGTAGATAAGAGATAGAATAGAAGTTCTTTGTGTATTCATGAAAAATATTCAGATTCTGATAGTACCACGAGTAAAACTTAAAAATGTATTTCATTTTATAGACCCATAATTTTATCCCTTTTAAACCCTGAATTTTCCACGGGTACTATCTAGGCCATGTTATCGATAGATGAGATACAAAATGGAAATTTTGTATATATTCATGAAAACTTTTCATTTAAAAAAAATAATTCGTAGGAAATCTTCAATACCTTTGTATATATAATAATTTCGAATTCGTCAAATCTAATCAAATTTATAACGCAATTATGGATCAATAAATACCTCCGTTTATCTTTTTTAAACTGTGGAATTTCAACAGGTTCAAATAAACACTACATATCTATTGCACGCTATTATTAACAACACTATTACCTGTTTCTATCAGGACATGTAGTGAACATGTAGTTCACTAAAGAAAAGTCAAAAAAGTCTACGGACTTTGCATCGAATATTTAAGTATCTCGAGCTTGCAAATCATAACACTCTACGGATTTCACAACGAACATTTAACTATCTTGACTAAGGTTACAATTTGGATTCACCTTTAATTTTACAATTAAGTGATGAATAAGTTTAATTTCATTTGTTCAGTTTTACTTTACGTCTAAAAAATGTCTTGCATATGTAGTTATTTTATGAATTTAACGAATTTTTATGAATATGTTGGGTATTCATCTAAATTGGGTACGTGCTGGAATAGGTTTACGTGTACAAGTGTTTTCAATTGAGCTGCTAATTATATTCAGATGTAATGGAACTTTTAATATGAGCAATGGTCAGATATGAACACTATATATTACAAGAATCAGGAATATTAGCTGCTGAAAAATAGGAGTGCTATACTTACTTCAAAACTCTACCATTCTGTGAGTCCTACAGAAAAAACGTAATATATTGAAAATAAATTTTTCTCTGCATTAAAATTCCTAATTGATTACAATATATAATTAATTATATAATGTAATTATATTAATCCTCATTGATAGTACCGCGCTCTAAATAGAATTTTTTTCATAAACCCTTAATTTTATCTTTTCAAGCCGTGGAATTTTCATGGGTGCTATCTAAGCCATGTTATCAGTAGAAGAAATACAGAATGGAAGTTCTGTATGTATTCAAGAAAATTATTAATTTGAAACACCTTAATTCGCCATAAATCTTTAATACATTCTAAACCGTGAAATTTTAACGGGAACTATCTAGTTCTATAATGAAACTATTCAGTGTACTTTATAATTCTTTTAACTTTTGGTGACTCAATTATTGATGTGTCGGCGTTGTTTGTATTACTGTCTCTTCTGATATTTTTTAGTGATAACTAAATAAATAAATAAATAAGTAAATAAATAGCGAGCTTATTTCTCATTAATCTGAATTGTTTCGTATTAATCAATTTTAATTTTGATCCTCATGAGATTGAACTTTTTCGTATTTTACAACTAAAAGTATCGTAAGAATTTTAAAAGAAATAATTACACGTAATATCATATACAATTACCTTTCAGTGATACAATAACAATCTATGTAATGATTGAAATAATCTCATAATTCTATTATATTTTAATAACCTAACACCAATTTAATTATTCAATATTAATTTAAATATTTAATATTGATCTTATAATTTGATGATTGTTAAATAATTTGGTGATAATTAAATGATTTCATGATTATTAAATAATTTAATGTTAATTAAATAATTTTATGAAAATTAAATAATTTGATGATTATCATATAATTTGACGATAATTAAATTCATTGATAATAATACAGTACTTCCTTTTTTTGTGACAGCAGACTCCGGACGACAGCAGTCTCCCTCCACCACACCCCCCTCACCCCCCCAACGGGGGGATGATGTACCCCGGTCCCCCCTCTGTGGCCGGACCCTCATGCTCAATGGGGGGAGGTGCCCCCCAAAGCACCCCCAGTACCTCTACCCCCCTCACGGACAGCACGAATGAACCCCTCACATACTCATCCGTTCCCCCCTCATCCATGCCGGGGGTTGGGGGGACTCATATTCATCCAAACCCCAGTGGGGGAGCAGTGGGGGGAGGTAATCCCCCTTCTGGGGGAGGTAACCCGACCCCAGGTGGAGGATTGGGGGTCCAGGGGGCGCTGCCCCACACCCCCAACGGGGGGTTGAATGGAGACGATGCAAGTAGTGGATATGGGAGTCCGGACTCCATGACCCTGGAGGATAGGTGAGAGGGGGGAGGAGGGAGAGGGCGAAAACGGCTCAGGGTCAACTAGTGTACCAGGTGTACCAGGTGTACCATGTGCACTAGGTGTACCAGGCGTACCAAGTGTTACCAGGTGTACCAGGTGTATCAGGTGTACCAGGTGTACCAGGTGTTACCAGGTGTACCAGGTGTACCAGAGGGACCAGGGGGACCAGGTGTACCAGGTGTATCAGGTGTACCAGGGGGACCAGGTGTACCAGGTATACCAGGTATACCAGGTATACCAGGTGTACCAAGTGCACCAGTTGTACCAGTTGTACCAGGTGTACCAGGTGTACCAAGTGTATCAGGTGTACCAGGTGTACCAGGTGTATCAGGTGTATCAGGTGTACCAGGTGTACTAGGTGCTCTCAGTGTACCTGCAGGTGTACATGTACAGTTTTGTTAACAGTAAAGTGCACGTATTTTGTACACAAGCGCACATCTGTGCTGCGTACAGTCAGTACAGTCGTACTGCAGTCCTAGTACAGACTCCTGTGACAGTCTGTACTGTTCTGTGTACACTGTACTGTACTGCACGGTACTATACCGTACTGTACTGTTCTGTGTACATTGTACTGCACTGTACTATACTGTACTGTACTGTACTGTACTGTACTGTACTGTACTGTACTGTTCTGTGTACACTGTACTGCACTGTACTATACTGAACTGTACTGTACTGTACTGTACAGTACAGTACTGCACTGTACTTTACTGTACTGCACTGCACTGTACTTCACTGTACTGCACTGTACTGTACTGTACTGCACTGTACTTCACTGTACTGCATTGTACTGTACTGTACTGCACTGTACTGTACTGTACTGCACTGTACTGCACTGTACTGTACTGTACGGCACTGTACTGCACTGTACTGTACTGCACTGTACTGTACTGCACTGCAGCCAAAGTGTGCAGTACAAAGTACTGTGCAGTGCACTGAAGTCACATTAGTTGCCCAACACGTGCAGAACACGTGCGGAACACGTTCGGAACACGTGCGGAACGCGTGCAGAACACGTGCAGAACACGTGCGGAACACGTGCAGAACACGTGCAGAACACGTGCAGAACACGTGCAGAACACGTGCAGAACACGTGCAGAAAATGGCCGTATTTACTCTCCCCCTTCGACAAAGCTCTCAATTACTGCAACAACTGACAAGCGTGTGACAAGCGTCTTGGCCAGCCTGACAAGCATCTTGGCCAGCCTGACAAGCATCTTCGCCAGCCTGACAAGCATCTTGTCCAGCCTGACAAGCGTCTTGTCCAGCCTGACAAGCATCTTGTCCAGCCTGTCAAAAATCTTGGCCAGCCTAACAAGCATCTTAGCCAGCCTGACAAGCGTCTTGGCTAGCCTGATTCTGGCAGAATCCTGGCAGAATGCTGGCAGAATGATGGCAGGATGATGGCAGGATGCTGACAGGATGCTGACAGGATGCTGGCACGATCCTGAAAGAATGCTGACAGGATGCTGACAGGATGCTGACAGAATCCTGACAGGATGCTGGCAGAATGCTGACAGGATGCTGACAGGATGCTGGCAGGATGCTGACAGACCAGCAAGGAGGTAGTAGGGCTCTGGTAAAGCAATAAGGATGAGGAGCAAATTGTGATATGTAAAGCTTATAATTCTTTTTTGTTCTCGTTCTGTATTGATCGCCTCTTCTAAGTACCATTACAACGTTAAGAATTACTTAGAATAACAGTAATGCTATTGTTCCTAAAAAACAATACTGTGTAAAGTCATTGTTGTAAGTCTATACTAATAGAAACCTCTGATTGTGAGTATGATGTTATTGCATGGTGCATTGCAATGATGTATATAACGTGTTCACGTGAGTAACGCGTTATATATCTTTATTTTGTGTGTGATGCATTGCAATGATGTATATAACGTGTTCACGTGAGTAACGCGTTATATATCTTTATTTTGTGTGTGATGCATTGCAATGATGTATATAACGTGTTCACGTGTGTAACGCGTTATATAACTTTATTTTGTGTGTGGTGTATTGCATAATGTATATAACGTGAGTTACACTCTATACAACAGCCTATTTTGCTCATTACCTGTGTAGTGGTATAGGTCATACAGAGAATGTTAATCTAAATTTCATTTGTACCTGAGGTACAAACATGTTTGTGCTTGAGGTACAAACATGTTTGTGCTTGAGGTACAAACACGTTTGTACTTGAGGTACAAACACGTTTGTGCTTGAGGTACGAACACGTTTGTGCTTGAGGTACAAACACGTTTGTACTTGAGGTACAAACACGTTTGTGCTTGAGGTACAAACACGTTTGTACTTGAGGTGTAAACACGTTTGTACTTGAGGTACAAACACGTTTGTGCTTGAGGTACAAACACGTTTGTGTTTGAGGTACAAACACCTTTGTACTTGAGGTACAAACACGTTTGTGTTTGAGGTACAAACACGTTTGTGCTTGAGGTACAAACACGTTTGTATTTGAGGTACAAACACGTTTGTGCTTGAGGTACAAACACGTTTGTGCTTGAGGTACAAACACGTTTGTGGGCCAGATGTAAGAGTTTGTTTGTTCGGTTTCTTACGTGTAAAAATAAACAGAGAAGACTTTCATCAATGAAATGTTAAGTATTTCGGTGCCCTTTTTATTGAAATTAGGTCTGTTGCACGTGGAAAAAAGTAGGATTTTATCTCAAGTACATGTAAGAGAATCATTTAGGTGTGCGTGTGTAGAAGTAACATGCAAAATTCGCACTCTTTCGAGTATGAATTCACCAGAAAATTTGTTATTATTGCTTTTCATTGTTGTTATACTCATATGAACATAATTGTTCAGTTAATCGATTTTTAATTCGAACCAACTTCATTGCTTTGGGCAATAACGTGTTTTTTCTAATTTATGTTTTGTTTTTGTTTGTATTGTGCTATGAAAGTGGTGTATACTGTATCCCAGTATACCGTGACGCACCCCAGTATACCGTGACGCACTCCAGTATACCGTGACGCACCCCAGTATACCGTGACGCACCCCAGTATACCGTGACGCACTCCAGTATACCGTGACGTACCCCAGTATACCGTGACGCACCCCAGTATACCGTGACGCACCCCAGTATACAGTGACGCATTTTTGTTTGTTTAACAAATAATGTTAACCAAATTATAAAAGAACATCGCACCCCAGTTCATTATTACACGTGAGTTAATTACTCACGTAGTGGGCATTAATTCTTTCATTAATTAAAAACACTCATTAAAGTCTGTGTGCATGATATCTACTCAATTTACTGGTAGATATATCAGTCTGTTAGTAGATCTACTCAATCTACTGGTAGATATATCGGTCTATTAGTAGATCTACTCAATCTACTGGTGGATATATCGGTCTGTTAGTAGATCTACTCAATCTACTGGTAGAAATATCAGTCTATTAGTAAATCTGCTTAATCTACTGGTAGACGTATCAGTCTATTAGTAGATTTATTCAGTCTACTGGTAGATATATCAGTCTATTAATAAATCTATTCAATCTCAAGTTAGAGTGATCGATCTATAGTGTTAGAATTATAGTGATCTAATTTAAAGGAAAAAATTTCAAGACATTAAAGCTAAAATTTGGAAAAACAGAAAAAAGAGCGTGTGAGGCGGGGATGTGTCGTGTAAGAAGTTTTTTCCTTTTTTCTGAATTTCATCAACAAGTTCATGTTGTTAAAAAGAAGACTTTTTCTTTTTCTGTTATAGCAAGTACTCAGGAAGTTGTTGAATTAATGTTCTATTTTCGTGCAAGTGTTTGTGAGCGTTTTGTCTTAAGAAAAAACTTGTAGAAAATTGCATTGTTGTATTGTGCTCATGGTTCGTTTGCTGTACATAGCAGCTCTACTGATTATTTCTATTTTCAGAAGTTCCTAGTATCACAATAATGGAGGTCTTGTACTAGTGCTAGTGACACGGAGGTCTCACACTAGTGCTAGTGACACGGAGGTCTCACACTAGTGCTAGTGACACGGACGTCTCACACTAGTGCTAGTGACACGAAGGTCTCACACTAGTGCTAGTGACACGGAGGTCTTGTACTAGTGATTGTGACACGGAGGTCTCACACTAGTGCTAGTGTCAATGAACAAAACTTTAACTCATTGTTAACCTTTCGAAGTTTTCAAATAAATAAAACAAAAATTCTATTTTCAGCTTTTTTTCAGCGGATTCTCTAAATGAGTTTTCAGTTTTGTAATAACGCTAGAAATATCATCCCAATATATCTTCCTTCTAACTTAATACACTTCATACACTAGTACTAGTGTGAACCTCTCATCACGTGTACGTGCGAGCGTGCTTGTACGTACACGTGTACGTGTGTACGTGCACGTTATTTTGTAATTAGAATACGGATGTTGTTCTCTATTTTTGAATTGTCATCGAAAGTTTGTACAGAGTTACGGCTGCTGTTTCACTCGAACCGTGACAGATGTTAATAAGATCTTATTAAATGTTTATTGCAATTATTTCATTGCATCATTGCAATTATTTTTGGACAGGCGTATTCACAACAAGTACAAAAACTCTAGCAAGCTTGGGATTCGAACCCGTCTTTCTGAATTACTTAAAACTACTTTTCTTTCTACAAAATATTTGGGGAATTATTCTCCCTGGTAACGTCTGAGAGAATATTCAGGTCTATTTGGTTTAGAAACTGTTTGGAAACATACGTAGGAATAACATACGTAGGATATTCATGTCTTTTCGGGACCTATAATGTTGTTAAATTATAGCTAACTACAGTAAATTTCGACCTCGGCGTGGTTGTCTAAAGGTCGTGAGTTCGAATCCAACATTTGCCGGGGATTTTGCACTAGTGTTCATTAGTTGTTATATAAGGTTCTACCACTGCGTATACGCTGAGCCCAGTCAAACTTTATCATTGAATTTGCGAAGATTATCGTTCTTTGTCTTCTCAAATATACGAAGATTTATAGTAAGTTACGATAACTTACGTAAATCTGCTATAACTTAATATTCAAGATAAATTTTAGATTTATGATAAATTAAGTAGATCTACTATAACTTAACTAGCCAGTTCCCGTGGAAATTCTATGATTTAGATTTGACTAATTTGAAACTATTATAAATATAAATACATTGAAGATTTACGATAAATTATTGTGTTTTAAATGAATACTTTTCATTAATATATAGAGCACTTCCATTGTTCATCTTATCTAACGATAACGTGGTCAAAATAGTACCCGTTAAAATTCCTGAAAGTTAATAACGGATGAAAGTTAAGTTAATAACGGAACAAATGGCGTGTTTTATAGTGATCCGGTGCCTTTGGTATCCACAATACAGTGCTTGTAATACATGCATACCCGTTCCGATTTCAGTTCAACAATTTTTCTTCAGTAATAGATAGGAAGTAATGGGACGGACACACACAGATACGGAGAGATGGAGATACATAGTCGATTATAACCGTAGATATCCAAGGTAAATTTTGAGATTTACGATAGATAACGAGAAAGACGATAAATTTGGAGGTTTATGAGAAAATTCAAGATTGACGATAAATAATCTACTGCAATTTATGATGATCTCAAAAACGTGAATACGACGATAAACTACGAAAATCTACGTTAATCTGATGATAAAGTTTGACATGGCTTCTATGGTCCGAGCGGGGGGAGAGGAGGGAGAGGGGGATAGGGGGGGTTAAGGGGAACATGAGGGGAGCCCGTAAACATATCACAATTCAAATAAATATCTATATTTAATTCCAAAGAATGCTTGGGCAAATTTTTCTAAAAATTATTTAAGCGTAGCAAGATAACTTATTCTATTTTTCGAAGTCTATCGTACATCAAAAGCTGTCATAAATTCCATGAATTTAAATAGATCGAAAGGGTGTTTTGAATTCATTCTATTTTTTAAACTTTCTTACTTTTTGCAGCTATACAATTAATTTTAAACTTTCAAAAAATGTCATAGATTATTCAGGACTTCATTCAAAAAAAATTTCTCTATTTAATTATTAATAAAAACACTTGCAGTGTGGGTCCCCCTTCTCCCCCTCCCCCTCTCCCCACTGCC
>VCRD01007579.1:2745-20809 GCA_006783055.1 Trinorchestia longiramus
ATACAATTTGTAACCGTCCAGTTAGTACGGTTGAAAATAGGAAAACAATTTGTAACCGTCGTTAGTACGGTTGAAAATAGGAAAACAATTTGTAACCGTAGTTAGTACGGTTGAAAATAGGAAAACAATTTGTAACCGTATAGTTAGTACGGTTGAAAATAGGAATACAATTTGTAACCGTCGTTAGTACGGTTGAAAATAGGAATACAATTTGTAACCGTCGTTAGTACGGTTGAAAATAGGAAAACAATTTGTAACCGTCCAGTTAGTACGGTTGAAAATAGGAAAACACTGAATTTGTAACCGTCCAGTTAGTACGGTTAAAAATAGGAAAACACTGAATTTGTAACCGTCCAGTTAGTACGGTTGAAAATAGGAAAACACTGAATTTGTAACCGTCCAGTTAGTACGGTTAAGAATAGGAAAACACTGAATTTGTAACCGTACAGTTAGAACATTTAATTTGACTGTCCTAGACACATTTCATGTAAGATTTGGTTCAAAAACTGCTTGCATGATCGAACGTTCAAACTACGAGTATGATAAATAGTACGAAAATAATGTGTACGCTTAATTACTAAGGTATTCAAGACACACATTTACTATCATCATTGACACCTACTCAAACTTTGTGAATTAAAAATAAGTGATTTAATGGCGGAGGCTATAGTTATGAAATGTCTTGATGAAATAGTTCCTATTCTGTACATTGAGCATCTATGACACATTAATTGGCTCTCCTGAAATCCATCAGAAATAATTCACTTTAGACCTACATTTCAAGTTCAAAAGTTGGGTGAAATTACATAAAAAACAACAAATAAAAATCAGTTGGAATTTGAGTAATCTTTCGTACAGTCATAAAATGACTTTGTTGTTATAGGAATAAATGCGTACACTTAATTAAGGGTTAAGTTATAGGTCATTCTAGAAGGTCAGTAAATTAGAGGGTCAATATTATTTCAGTGGAGGAAAATCAGCACAATTGCCAATTAAATAGCAAACTTATTTCTAATTTCAAGACAGTTTCCACCACTTCAACACAAATATCAAAGTTATAAAAAATTAATACCAATTACAAAATAGCTGAATTAACTATTTTCATCCTAATGGAATACATTTATCCCTGCAGTAAAAAAACACGCGATAATTATATTCATCATTTATGGAAAACATGTCGTATTTATGGGATAATGAAGCCCCCAAAATTTGACTGAACAAAAGCCAGCTTTAAAAGAGTTCAGCACATTTAAATAAAATAATAAAGAGAAGTTCTTACCTTCGCTCTCAATGCACTCGGATCATTCAATGATATTCATTCCTGCAGTCATCACCACCACACCACAACTGTCAGCCCTGAAACACATTAGAAATAATGTTTTTTAGTCCTATGCTATAAATTATTATTATTATTATTATTAAATTCTTGGTTTAACGACCGCGGCCACCAACAAAATCGTTTTGAGTAGTGACACATGGTATGAAGAGATAGGCCTAAACCAGGGGTCGGCAAAGTGGTCGATATCGACCCATGGAGGTCGAGGGTTTGTAACATTTCTCTTTATTTTTGGTCATCAAAAATGTCAATAATGGTTTAATATTTTTTTCACCTATTTGTATGTGTGTGTGCATGGAAGGGGTCGATGTAAATACAAATATCCTACGAAGGGGTCGACGGGTAAAAAAGTTTGCCGACCCCTGGCCTAAACTATAGAGGTTTCGCTCAAATTTCGGATAAATTACACACAAAAAGAGCAAAGATAAGCAATAATTTAGGCGATATTTTGATCAGCCAAAAACTGGGTTTAACACGTTGCTTCAGATTGCCTGATTGGTGTAAAACTTCACTTTGTACGCATAGTCACTAGAAGGATCTGAAAAAATTACAGAACCTAACCTAAGTGGTACACATACGTACCACTTCGGAGTCAACGTGTTAATGGTATTAAGAGCCTACAACAAGACAAAATGAGTTAGCTGATACAACAATAAAAACCATCCATTTAATCCAACGGTTCTTTACCTTTTTCCAACTGACGCCTCCTGTCGCCGGACAAGGTCGTCTGGCACCCCTGGAAAAATTCATAAAAAGTATGTACTTATATGGAAACAAAGTAATTATTTTCGTACTTTGTTTCCATGTAAGTACATACTTTTTATGTACTTATATAGAAACAAAGTATGTACTTATATGAATGTTGTGTTTATTTTATGTACTTTGTTTCCATATAAGTACATAAAAAGTGTGTACTTATATGAAAACAAAGTACGTTTTTTAAACACAGCATTCATTTCAGATTTTTGACAACCCAGATCTGCGTTTGGTCCCCCAGAGACGGCTTTGGGTCACCCCCCAGTGGGGGCGGGGGCACCAGGACCCCAAATAATTTAATCCGAGGACAGCACTAAACAACTAGCACTGAACTAGCACCACACAACTACCACCACAACTATCACCAGCTTGGTCGACTGGTGAGCGAATCTGCTTGCGAGCCGAAAGACCCGGGTTCGAATCCCGCTGCCGACATGGTTGACGCGGCTAGAATTACGGCATGGGACTTGGGTAAACAACCGAATAATTATCGAAGTAATTATCCGACCCGAAAATGGGCCCGAAGGTTCGTTCCTATAGCCTCATTCTATTCTATTCTAACTAGCACTACACAACTAGCACCACACAACTAGCACTAAGAGTGGCCCAATTCACACTAGTTGCAGGTGACAACTAAATTGAAAGTTTTCTCCCTGATTCCCTGCTGAAGTGCAGCAGCTGCATCAAGTTTCTTAAACAATTGTAAGTCAAGAAGTTTCAGTTTTTCAAAAGAATGCAGTAATTTTATTATTAGATTAACAACGGACGTCTTTGTTCTTCATTGAAAATTAAACAAACGCAGGTATTCTTCACAAACATTTAAAGTCACTTTCTGCAGATCGTGGGGTTTGGGCAAAACCTGAACCTACCTCCTGGCTTGCAGCTACATAGACACGCTTTACGAGCTACAAACAAAAACAAACAATCTTTATTTCCAATCGAGTACACAGTACATAGACATTAGTACATTGGTTTTCAAAATCTTAAGGTAAACATTCTAAGAGTAAGGGTGATGGTGAGCTCCATGCGACGATCCCAGGAGGTTGATGGGCGTCTTCATGGGCGGGGAGTTGAGTGCTTAGCGGGTTGAGTGCACGGCGCGGCGTACGAGAAACAACTCGTGTCCATGGCCGGCTTCGAACCCGCGGTCTTTCTACATGAAGCAGAGACCCGATACAGAACACGGGCCGCAGACCACTCGACCACGGTGGCTGCAAAGACGAGGTTTAATAAAAACGACATACAAGAAGACAAAGAAGCAAGAACAGGTAGATGCTCATTACAGTTCAGGCTCGTACTTGTACTCACTGATTTCTCACAACTACTCCTGATGGCATTGACTTACTCATTCATCTGTCATGCTATCTATGGTCCACGATGCAGTTGTTCTTAACAAAGCATAGTTCAGTTCGACTTCTAATGAAAGCTCATGCAAAATGATCCACTTTAATCTGTCTTATTATATGAATCAATGCATGTGAACTGAACTCGCATTACTACCCTACATGTGCTTACGTTATTCATATTAATTAATGAAACTTTACTCACCACAATAAAAAAACAAAAACTACTACAAAATACGGTTACAATCTAACCACAAGAAAAAGTACTAAAAATAAGAGTGTTCTAATTACTTTGTGCAATTCCTGTATGAACACAAATCACACCTTCACACAAGATCTTACCTTGAGACTGCACCTCGTAAGACAAGCAATAAATCTTCATGATGAACCTTGCTGAACACAAGTCTTCCTTGTCGTATCAACGCTCTGCCACACACCACACTTCAACATCTCCACGGCTCCCGGCCGCGGATTTTCTTTAATTTCAGTCCTTCTTTGTTAATTCATCATTGGCTATGAGAATAACAAACACAAGTAAATTCCATATTCAATAGTTGGCCAACTTGGCCATATTCAATAGTTAGGCATATAAAATTCCTTTAGCAAGCAGCAGAAAAAGGAATTGGGCTCAGGTAATACCAGAGGAATATCCATCTTCCCTAGACAACAGCACAACTCCTGCAGTGACTCACTCAAGACTACTCTTCACTATGCAGAGGTCGGTCGGTACCAATAGGTAAGGTTTGAGAGAGTTTGGCACAGGGTGTACCTAAGTAAAGGGGTGAAACGGAAAGGGATACTAGGAGGGGAATAGAAATGAGCGCTCTGCGCACATGTATTGAGTGGTGAGGGTCTGTCTTTGGGGTTTGTTCTTGTAGGTGGTCTATGCAGAAGCTGCAGCTGGTCACAGAGACATCATTATGCTGAGTAACACGCGTGGTGACACAGCAAAACTTACAATATACTGAGCAACTTACCTGGGAACAAAGAATTAGAAAATAAAAATCTATTATTATGTTGGCAGTTTCATCCACACCACATAGAGAAAAAAACAATTCATCTTGTTATCGAATTTTGACTGAACATATGAACATGGGCTTCTTTTTCAGCATTAAAAGTATTGAAACTTTTCCACAGTTAAAATAGTTATTTTCACATACTTTGATAGAATCAAAACTATATCATTATTATCAAGAACTAAAAAGAAATTCACGAATTCATCTAGACAATAAAACTTGAATTTATTGTAAAAAAAAGAACAAAAATTTACCCTTTTATCCATTCTCCACTTATAATAAACGCATAACAAGTTTGACGTTTGACACAAATGCACCCTGGTATTTAAAAGTAAGAAAATTCTCAACTTCATTCTATTTGAGTTAATTGAGCTCTAAACAGAAGTAAAAGAAAAGATAACTTTATATCTATTCACTGACACCATTTAATTCCACTTGGAGTTACGAATAAAGCAGAATACAGGGTGTCTCGCAAAAATGTACTGAGGCTTTAACCGTTGCTAACATGCTGTCTTCTTTGTGTTGCAGGTGTGAGGTTCGAACCTTTGCGAACATGATTAAATGTGATTAAAGAATCATGTTCCCAAAGGTTCGAACCTCACACCTGCAACACAAAGAAGACAGCATGTTAGCAACGGTTAAAGGGTGACTACATTTTTTTGAGCCACCCTGTATTTAACTTGAAACACGTCAGAATTTAATGCATGGCCACAAAGTTAATACTGAAATCGTACTTGAGGTTAAATTACCTCTATGTTCAGCACAAGAAATTGTTTTTCATTTAGAAACTTTAGAATTTAGAATAAATGTTATTACTGCCATGAAAGAGAAATACTACAAGTGAATCAAAATAACAGGATAATTGAAAGTAAGTAATATTACAAGTCAATACATATTAGTAATATTTTAAGTAAAAAAATATTACAAATGAAAATAACATTACTATTGTAACAAATATTTACTAGTCAATGGAGATTTGATTTCGTATACAAAACAGTACTCCAGTTAATACTAACACTTTTAACCCTTTCTATACTGACGGTACATATAAGTACTGCTCCAATTTTGCACATTTTAAGATGCAGAGCAACACGTGTGTCTGTGCAAACGCTGGTAGGGCAGTGCAAGCTACAGTTTGATCAGGACAATGCAGTCACCGTAAAACATCACAAAGCATCTTTTTTTAAACTTTATGTTAAATATGTTGAAAAGGTTCTGATATTTGCATCATGGTACCGAAAGAGTTCAAATGTCCTAACCATCAGATTCCTATGAGGAACATAAAACAACACCTGATGGTCATACTGATGTTTATTCTGTAAAATAAAAGGAATATTTTGGGAGATAAAATCCTTTCCAAAACCTTTACATTATGTATCGAGTGGCACCCATCGCACCCTTAAGTATGTACCCCAGTTGTTCAAAAAGCTTATAGCAGCATTTTTTCCAGTCAGAATTTCTGTCCTGCTTCCCATTCCAAAAAATTAATGAAAGTTGCCATAGAAAATAACAAATTTGTTAGATGTTACCAAAGTGTACATAACTTTACTTCTGACTTTAAACTCCTACCAATAACTTGACCATGCTTTTTCAATTACTATGCAACCTTAAATGTGATGTAACTCACCATTATAGAAGATGTGAAATATTTACTTAAGAGCAATTAAATAAAAAATTATGTGGAGAAAATAGAGCAGCACGTGAACAAATTGCCTAGCTTGAACAATTCTTGAGAATTAATTAAAAATCTGAATAATCAATGTTAAATCTTAAAAACTCTTAGGTCAGGACTACCATTAAGAACTCATAGACCTGGGTTTGTCTGGGTGGTCATCTTGTGCATACCAATACTTACAACTAGTACAAGTACAAACTTCTCTTTTGACAGGGAGCATCAAACACAGTTAGACCTGAAGAACATTAAACAAGATATCACCCTGAAGATCCTACTTCTACACTGCCCTTTGCTTGAAGTAAAGCTCAAAAAAAGCAGTGGCGCTTATTCAAAGCAACATGAAAAGTAGAGAAATCAGTGTTCTTATAACTAACAATGATCCATTTCCAGAAACTGGACTAATGTAAAATAGGAATTGAATACTTGCCTAAACAAAAAACAATTCATTTAAAACAGGTACTGCCAGAAACACATTTATTTTCATAACTTGAGTCACGTTCCTCTCCTTCTTAATACCACACCTCAGACTTCACCTGAATATCTTCCTCGCACTGTGTACACAGTAGAGTAGTGTGTAGTGTGTGGTGTATAGTGTGTAGTGTATAGTGTGTAGTGTGTAGTGGGTGGTGGGTGGTGTGTAGTGTATAGTGTGTAGTGTATAGTGTGTAGTGGGTGGTGTATAGTGTGTAGTGGGTGGTGTATAGTGTGTAGTGGGTGGTGTATAGTGTGCAGTGGGTGGTGTATGGTGTGTAGTGAGTAATGTACAGAGAGTAATGTGGTGTATAGTGTGTAGTGTGTGGTGTGTAGTGTGTGGTGTGTAGTGTGTGGTGTGTAGTGTGTGGTGTGTAGTGTGTAGTGTGTGGTGTGTAGTGTGTAGTGAGTAATGTATAGAGTAATGTGGTATATAGTGTGTGGTGTATAGAGTAGTGAATGGTGTGTGGTGTATAGAGAGTAGTGTATAGTGTGCAGCATATAGTGTTGTGCAGATAAGTCTTGACAGCATGCACTTGGAAGAAGTACTCAACCAAATTGTAAGTGTAGCCGTCAATGACTGTGTCTCATTTGTGTTACGGTGGTAGTCTCACCTTTCAAAGTTCTTAACACTTTCTTTTGCCTCTACACTGCCAGCACGTGACGCACTTCAAGTGTTGTCAAGTCTTCATATAACTAATAACTAAGAAATTATGTCCATGATTGGCAATTAAAATATTTGCAACGCAAATTGTAACATTTCATTATGAACTTTAGTGATGCTCCTTTATTAAGTATTGAAGTTTATGATATATTACTTAGTTTAGTCAGTTCACAGATCCTGAAATGAAAAAGAAGACCACCATGTGTCATATACACAATTCTTGAAGAATTAACTATTGGCAATTTTCAGCTTTCTTTCCATGGCTTCATACAACATCTTTTAATGCAGAATATTGCGTTGAGGTTAGAAATAACGCTCTTAAGCAAGGCATGCCATTGCTTTCTGTTTTGAGAGAACTCCTTTAAAAGTAAAGTAACATTGAAATAGCAGTAAATTTGAGCAAGAATACACTCAATGAAATATCATGAAGAAACAGAAATAGAATACACAAAGTAGGTATTAGGTTGTTACAAAAATAATGACCGACTTTAGAAGCATGTGTTGGCCTTCGAGCGGCCATTATTTTTGTAACAACCTAATAAGTACAAGTAAAAACATACCAACTTGTTTCTAAGGTCACTTTTTGGAGCCAAGAAGCAGTTCTCTAGGTAGGCTGAGACCTGAATGTTTGCTCAAGAAATGCCTCTTGAAGTTGCTCTTGTCATATGAAGTGTAGTCACAGTGAGGACAGTGAAATGGGTTTATATTAGAATGTTTCACCAGAGTATGGCGTTCTAAATTACTTTTATTCCCAGATGAAAATTTGCACTGAGAACACTGAAATGGCTTCACTCCTAAATGTTTGACCATGATGTGCTGTTTGAGATGAGTGTTGGTGGTAGAAGAATACTCACATTGAGAACATTTAAATGGTCTCACATCAGAATGCCTAGCTATAGTGTGGGTTTTGAGGTACCTCTTATCAGCACAAGAATACTCACACAGAGGACAGTCGTATGGCTTTGTGGTTGAGTGCTGAACCTTAATATGCCTTTGTAGAGTACCTTTGTAAGCAGTTGAGAATTTACACTGAGTGCATTGAAAGTTTTTCACATCAGAATGTTCTAGTAACATTGGAGCACTGAGTTCACTCGATGCAGCAGTCACGTTTTCACTCGGTAACTGTAATTCTGTACTCGAGTGCTGAACCTCATGACTGCTTGCAGGACTATGTTTCTCACATCCTTCACCCAGAGGAGATGAGGGTTTGGCTTCTCCAGTTCGTCGCTCGCTTGACTCCACAAGACGTGTTGTGTCTTCGGATGAAGAGGCTTCAGCAACAGAACCAACCTGGTAGGAAGTATTTAACACGTTGACTCCGAAGTGGTACGTATGTGTACCACGTAGGTTAGGTTCTGTAGTTTTTTTTCAGATCCTTCTAGTGACTATGCGTACAAAGTGAAGTTTTACACCAATCAGGCAATCGTGGGCAACGTGTTAAGCTGCAATGGTGTGAAACTAAAAAACTAAGTTGTGAGAAACTAAGAAAATGTTATCTTGAATTTATTGATGACTTGCTGAAGGGGAATATTTATCAGGCCAATTTATGTTAATCTTAACACAATTCCTGCGCTGATACTTTCAACTTTTGTATTATTCCACTTTTTGGTAGAAATTCAATAATTCAAGCTTTTGGTAGCAATACTGGCAATGTATGTACATAGTGTTTTTCCCAAACAAAAACTATAAAACCCAATCGGTGAGTCACACAGCAGGAAACGTGTTAATTGACTCAATAGATTCACTGGAACTCCTGTGTTTTGATTAATTTAACAGTGTTACATGAGCTATGCACATCTAATTCATTCTTTCTGTAAGTAAGAGCATTTCATTAGAATCCAGCTCTGCCAGAACAATACCTTCAGTCTTGCAGCGAACAACTCCTCAGAAGCTGAGCTTGACAGCGGACTCCCATGAACTTGAGCGCGTGTGTTGTAAGAAACATCTGAGGAAGACGATGCTTCTTCCTGCAAAAAGTTAGATTTGTATGTACTGGAGCAGCAGTCCTGAACATTGAGCATAGAAAAATAAGCAATTATGAGATGCATCAAATAGTTAAATAGATGCAAATATTCCAAATAACAATGTTCATGGTGTCCACGAAGAACGTACACATCAGCTTAAAGGTTTCAAAATCAAACAACCATAATGCATAATTTTGAAATCTAAATGTTGGTACTATTAAGAATAGAATAGAATAGAATAGAATGAGGCTATAGGAACGAACCTTCTGGCCCATTCTTGGGTCGGATAATTACTTCGATAATTATTCGGTTGTTTTACCCAAGTCCCATGCCGTATTTCTAGCCGCATCAACCATGTCGGCAGCGGGATTCGAACCCGGGTCTTCCCGCTCGAAAGCAGACTTGCTCACCAGTCGACCAAGCTGGTTAAAACTAATGTATACAGTTTTTTCTAACACCCTGTATAACGTAGTATCAGTGTATACATTACCTGCTTTTTTGAACATAATATTTACTTCAAATTGTACTCAGAACAAATTCATGCACTACACACCTCATGGAGAGCATCAGAAAAAGGTTCTTCTTTGATGGCCACACTCCTCAAGTCATGGTCAGGTAGTTCCTCTTTAATGAAAACAACGGGAACAAGAGGAAGAGGATTGTAGCTTGCACAGGCATTACTCTCAGCAACTGCAATAGAAATTGAACAAAACAACAAGTCAGAGTATACTGAAACAATAAAAACCCAAAACATAATGACATACCTCTGCTTCTTCCTTATCTTACCTATTTAAGAACAAAGTTTTTTTTAATTAACTCAATATTGTCCACATTATCACTCAAGTTTACTCAAATTTTATGTAATTTTTCCCAACTCATGAACAAAACATTCAGCATAAAGGACTAAAATTAATTCGAGTGTAATTTAAGGGCCCTAATGCTCCATATAAGGTTGATGGGAGCAGTGTATATAAGTTGTATTAATTACACAAAGAGGTCCTGAATCAATACTTTTTATCTACACATTATGATTTCAATCCTTTAAAATAAAAAACAGAATTTTTTTATTTGGCAGAGACCCTAAATGTATCATCCATCATCACAAAATCGTCATTTGATGCACAACATTACCTTCAGACTTAATAATGCCGTCATTTCCATGGTCTTGTCCATATTTGTGCTCCATGCAACTGTTGATGTTGTCATCACTTTGCTTGGGTAGCACATCAGTGTTGGGTTGAATTCTGGTGTTTAATTGAGGCAGGATTGCCTCATCCTGAGTTAAGGCATAAAGCTTCTCATGTCTCTTATACTGTAAGGGAGCCTCATCATCATCAGTTGGATCTGTCTCAGGTAGAGTGAACTTTACCTCTACTATAGGTGAACTACTGGATCCAGATGTATCTTTATCTAGCTGCATTTTTACTGCAATTCCAACATCACCAAATATGTCGTGCTTGCACAGGAACATGTCATCTTTTTGGATGGTGTTCAAACTTCCTTCATCACCAGTTGAGAAATGACACGTCGAAATGTTTTTAATTTTCAACACACGTTCAGCAAGGCTAACAAACTTGGCAACATTTCCCCTGTTGATGGCCTTTTCACGTGACACCAAAGACACATCAGGAATATAAAGCACGAGCTCAGGATGACGTTGCTTGAACCTGGTCAGCCAGTCCCTTCCAGCAAGTCCTGTGCTCTTGTTGAAATTGTGAGGTGTTTTGCTCTTTTCAGCCATGTAATATGCCAAGTACCTCACATCTCGAGTAGTCAATCCTTCTAACATGTTCTGAATGACCAAGATGTAGTCAAGCAGCTCTTTCTCTTGAGCATCACTGAACACAGGCTTCATTGTTATCAGAACTTTTTCTGTAGTATAGGAAAGCTCTTGGTTTTCAATTTTTGAAATTAATGTTATCTTATTAATGCCAACAACTCGAAACAATTTCAAACAACCCATTTTTTAGAATGGCGCAGATTAAACTGCTTCAGCCATCTTCTTTTAGTACTAAGGTCTTCCACAGAGTTTTTTCATTCACAATAATGCATCATGCACAGAAACTAATGAAATACGAACAAAATCTATCAATAACACTGGAAAATTTTGGTTTTCTGCAGGAATGTTTCATCACAATCACAAGCAAGGCAATTATGTATGGAAAAAGTTCAAGTTTTTTGTAGAAATTTGGAATATCATAACAATTTCACAGCTATTTTTGCTAAAAATTAAATGATTAATTTCACATATACCTAGATATTTTTGACACACTAATGTTCTGCAACATAAACTTGTATTCAGTAAGTAAGTATACGCTGGTCTGGGTGGAACAACAGGAGTGTTTTAATTGAAGGTGGAACTCCAAATATGTGTGCAAATTCTAAAACTTTCCCTAGTTTAATAAGATGCTTTAATCTGATGAAAGACATATCAATTACACAATCATATCCTCAATAAAAAAGCATTTTCACATTAAAATAATGAATACATAATTATAAACTTAATCTGTTTAGTAGCTCAGAACATGAATGATAATAATGCTTGTCATGTTTAAATATGAATGTACTTCAACCTTGTCTTTCTACCACTCATTATATTGGAAAAACATGTCATAAAAATAAAAAAAATAGGTTTTTACCTTAAAAAATTAAACCTCTATTTTTTTCATACTTTGATTTCAAAATACGGAAGTAATAATAGACACTATTATACATAATTGTCCATTAAAATCAAACTTAGTTACAAAAGGCTGGGTCACCACCGGGGGAACGCCCACTTGCCCCTCACAGAATTAACCCTTTAGCGACAAAAAGGACCATACGGTCCTCTTTCACGGTGTTTGGGAGAATTGTTCTAATAATTAAACAGTGAGCAATATGAGGTTGCTACTAGGTTTGAACGCGGCGGCATGTTACAGCGTCGTTGTTTTGGCTGCCTGGCTCTCAGCGTGCTTCATTGCATCAGTGTACAGACGGTCTTTGTGAGCTTACACCTACAAACTAGAAAAACAAATTCGTCGCTAAAGGGTTAAAGCGTCTGCCTCCTGCGGCTGCTTTCACCAGTGAAATAAAACTAATCTTTTTGCTACTTTTATTGTACATCATTTTATTTTAGAAAAATCTTGTAATCTTGAATGAAGTAAGAAACAAAAAGATGAAAGAGCACAGAAATTTTTCAACTATAATTGATATTTAATGCATCTAAAATGAAGTATATTTTCCCTGTTTCACATTTATATGTAAGCAAGATTTAAAACAAAAATTCTTTTGTAATCTTCATAGTTGTACCTTAGAAAATGTTAGTTTCATTAATTAAATTAGATAAATTTGATCTATTTTCCATAAGCATAATAATTTCAAAAATAGTTTTTTTCACAATACCAGATTTCAAAATATTTCCCTGAAAAAGGTCATGTATAAAACCATCACAAGTAATAATTAGACTAATATAATTTGACAAATAAAATTTGGCACTTGTTACTTAACATTTAAATATTACACAGAATTTATGGTAATTCATTTCTTCTAAGCAAAATAAAAATACATATTAATTTAAATATTGATAATAAATATTATATTAATATAATACCTAGTAATATTTGCAAAAAAGTTATTTCAAAGTTTCAAAATGAGTTCCATATTAATAAAAGACTTTGCTTCTGTTTGAAGTTCCACCATGAATAAAGAACTATAACTCATTCAGTGTTAAGATGTTACACTGTAGAATCAATTACGTGCATTACAAGAGAGACAATACTTTTCTCTTGAATGCAAGGACAAAATCAGAACTGCCAAACACATCATCCACACAACAGGATGTCTGTACAGTGACTGCACCTTCCAAAGGATTGCAAATTAAACAAGCACACAAAGAACAAATCATAAAATTAAAACATAAAATTTTAAACACAAATACTGAATCAAGTTCATTGGCCTTGACAGCATGAATTTGGATACAATTTACAAAATAATTCATAAAAATAGGCATGCAAGTTGAAAACAATACAAATAATTTCATGCGCATACTAATGTTTACTTATCATATGATTTCTGATACTCTCCCTATAAATGGAAGAAAATTCACACAAAGAACACTCAATTGGTCTAATGTCAGAGTGCTTGAGAATTGTGTGTTTTTTTAAATGACTTTTGTCAGCAGAGGAGAACTGGCACTTGGAGCATTGGAATGGTTTCTGGCCAGAGTGTCTGACCATCATGTGCCTCTTGAAGTTACTGCTGTGTGCTGAGACATACACGCACTGTGTGCACTGAAACGGTGGCTTGTCCGAGTGCTTGAGCATGGAGTGCCGCTGGAAGTCTATTTTATACGCTGATGAATAGCTGCACTCAGAGCATCGGAACGGCTTCTCGCTCGAGTGCTTGGCCAACACGTGCCTTTTGAAATTGAGTTTTTGTTCAGTTGAGTAATCACACTGAGAACACTGAAAAGGCTGGGCACCAGAATGCTTGGCCATTGTGTGTTGATCAAGAAGACGTCTGTCAGTAAAAGAGAATTCACATCTACAACATTGAAATTCAACTTTGCAGGAATGTTTACTGTCAAGTGTTCTATATTCCTTCCTAATACTAGAAGAATTTGATTTTGAAAAATTTTGCAATTTTGAAGTAGTGTGCACTGATTCTGTGTGCCCTAGAAACTCGTCTTCTGAGTAGCAAACACACTCGCACTGAGGGCACGCAATGGGCTCTACTTTTAGACGCTCACACACCACAAGCTCGACAGATGCCAAGGAAGATGTCATGCACAGTGCATCCTTGGAAGTTTTCACATCCTCAGCTATGCATTCCGTTATTGTAGATAAATTTGTGGGACGATTGTTGCATGTTGAGTCTGTTGAAGAACACCCAGTTTGCAGGTCATTGAGCCCATGACGTACAGTGACTTCAGGGGCTACAAGATGAAGTTCCCTGCTTGTTCCAGCCTATGAGACAAGATTGTCAAGTAGTATGAGGAAGCTCATAATAAATTCTTGCCTCTGCAACAAAACTTGAAGTATATGAAGTACATTAGCTACTTTTAAATGAAAATGAAGGAAGCAATTGATGCTGTTATCTACAGAGAAAAATCATGGTACTATTTGATATAAATTGCAACAAATTTCAAGATAGTTATAATATACCTGTCATTTAATGGCCCTGTTGTTTACCTAGAGAGTAATTCATCATTTCAAAAAAGTAACATACTGTATCAAATCAAGTCAGAAAGAGTTCCTGATAAAATATCTGGTTTTAATATTAACTAGGCAGTAATAGTTCTTTGATCAAATATCCAGTCATAATATTAATGAGTCAGAAAAATTTTCTGATGAAATGTTATAAAATTAGTTTTGCTGTTTTATAATTCAACATTAAGGTTAATATAAAAGTTTAATTAGCTAAATTTTAATATTTCATTTAATTTCCATCTTTGTCTATGATCTCTGTCTATCTTTCCATTAAATTTTGGTTGCCATTTTACAAAAATCTTTGATTTTTCCATCAAATAAAAGTTTCTGCCCAGGTTTCTAGAATGCAGAATTTTCTTCCAATAAAATTGTCTAGATTGCAGAAAAAGCAAAAAATTAGGCAGAGCAATGTCTGGAGACTATTTCTGAACCAGGAGCCTAAGTCTCATGGACACTTGTGCTGTGCATGAACACACATGAGAGCCTTTTCCTGATTGGCTGAAGCTGGACACATTATTGCCATACTTTTTGAAGTCTTTGTAGCCACTAATTACAATACAGCTGTGATTATTTCATCAATTCTAAGAGTAAATAATCTTTCTTGTACACTACCCAACATACAACCAAAGTTTTTAGAATAGAGTCCATAATCTTGGTTCTGTTTTTGTTTTGCTGATCAGTTTAACGACTTAGACCAAGAACTTCCTTGACTGAATCAAATTATTTCTTGATTGAAAGAAACATGAAGGAAATTTTCACACATCTTTACAACAGAACATTTAGAACATAAGGCTAAAGTAAATAATTTCTGGTGTACTTTATAGAGCTCAGTGACCTGTATAAGGCTAATATTATTGTAGTAAATCAACTTCCCTCCTCCCTTTGATGCTATCCAAAAATGGTTGCTATATCTGGCAGGAATGCAACATCAAAATGAGTAATTATGTTAACCTCATTCAAAATTTCTCAAGAGTCCATAAACTTAGAACTGAATTAGTATTGAGTGTATTTTTAATCCTACCTTCAAATCTTCTCAAGACCATAGGTCTGGTGATCAATTTATCATAGCTATGATATTTTTGAATGCAAAGACTTCATCTTCCTTTCCTTTTTTATGCACAGAAAATGTATACATCCATGCCAACAATACAGAGATTGAGGTTTCAAAATATAGCATTTTGGTTAATTGCTTTTGAGACCCTAGTATCATTCTTGTTGATATCCATGTATGCCTATTGCATGGACATCCTGCACTACACAAACCACAAGCTTACTATCTTACATTGCTTATTATCTTACATTGCTTATTATCTTACATTGCTTATTATCTTACATTGCTTATTATCTTACATTGCTTATTATCTTACATTGCTTATTATCTTACATTGCTTACTATCTTACATTGCTTATTATCTTACATTGCTTATTATCTTACATTGCTTACTATCTTACATTGCTTATTATCTTACATTGCTTATTATCTTACATTGCTTATTATCTTACATTGCTTATTATCTTACATTGCTTATTATCTTACATTGCTTATTATCTTACATTGCCACTGGCAGGAGACAAACTTAAAACTGAATTGCTTAGTTTTCCCAAGTTTTTTATACAGTCAGTTACAATAATGAAAGTTTTAAATAGATTAGTGAGAAGCTACACGAGGCAAAAAGAGAGTGCCATCATTAGATGTCTCAGAAAAAGAGATGTACTACTTAAAGTGATTTCAGGTCACTTACCTTGAGGGAGATACGAGAATGAAGCTCTTGCTTTAAGGCATCACAGCTGACTGCTGAGTCAGGCAACTCTTCCTTTACAGTAACAAATGGGGCAAGAGGAAGCTCCTNTGCACAGAAAATGTATACATCCATGCCAACAATACAGAGATTGAGGTTTCAAAATATAGCATTTTGGTTAATTGCTTTTGAGACCTTAGTATCATTCTTGTTGATATCCATGTATGCCTCTTGCATGGACATCCTGCACTACACAAACCACAAGCTTATTTGCCACTGGCAGGAGACAAACTTAAAACTGAATTGCTTAGTTTTCCCAAGTTTTTTATACATTCAGTTACAATAATGAAAGTTTTAAATAGATTAGTGAGAAGCTACACGAGGCAAAAAGAGAGTGCCATCATTAGATGTCTCAGAAAAAGAGATGTACTACTTAAAGTGATTTCAGGTCACTTACCTTGAGGGAGATACGAGAATGTAGCTCTTGCTTTAAGGCATCACAGCTGACTGCTGAGTCAGGCAACTCTTCCTTTACAGTAACAAATGGGGCAAGAGGAAGCTCCTCCACAGATGACAGTGATACATTATTGCCAGATGCTGAAAATAAAATCAATATAATAGCAAAGGATAAACTGCCACAATATCAAGCATATGCCCAGTCACCTTACACTTAAAAGCATCTTGATACCAGTTGACAATATCAAATACATAAAATCTGTTTGAATAAAGCTATAGTGCACAAACCACAGCACCAAGCAATAAAGTACCCATGAACAATATCTATCTGTATTTGCACAGACCTTGTATATACGATCCACTAGCTTAGAGTTAGTCTACAGTTTATGACACCCAACCTCAACAATACAGCAGAAATAAAAGTACAATTAAAGAAGCAGTTTGTTCAACACCACTCTTACCTTGCAACCTGGCTACATTGACATCCCTGGGCATAGCAGTGATGTCTCTACCAACAACAGCATCAGTGACACCAAAATGCACAAGACGATATTTTCGTAGGTCTGACAGGGCTTTAGTCTTCATATTCTTTGTGAATCAAGTTCAATATCAACACTTGAACTATACCCTGAAAAAGAAAGATAGGAAATTACTACATAAAGTTTTTAACACAGAATTGCATGCTGAGGCTAGGGCCTTTGGTATGCCCTTTAATTCCCTCTAAAATACACACATACAACAGGGTGACATTCAGAACTTTTCACCTGTGTGCCAGGCTTGTCTTGAATAACTCTTCAAGGGCCATCCTTAGCCATTCCATACAAAAGAACCAGCCAAGTGAGGGCATTACTGGAAAAGCCAGTTTATCATAAACAGCCCCTCGAGCTTGGCAGTTAATTAACAATGACTTAGACTTGAAGGCCAGCTTTAGCTGGGGCCTTTGTTACAGCCTTTAAGTCTCTTTAAAAAGACACACATATTACAGCTTGACATCCTACAATTTTTAGTTCTTTTTTCGTGTTGTTTCACGTTTATTGAAGCTTCAGAGAAGAGTCCATGCAGCTCCACACCCTCAGCAATGTTTATTGGTACCGAGTTTTAAAGATCTTTTTCTTCTTCTTCTATGTTGTGTTTATTTGGGGCTTCAAAAACTCGTTCATGTAGCTTCAGTTCAGAGAGTCGGTTAAGTTTTTTCTTTGTTTACAATCTCCGCAACCGAACTGGTTGTAGTTTCTAAGCAGGATTGAAAACTGGATGCAACCTACATCTGAAAACTGATCAACTCAGGAGTTGAAAACACTGAGGGTGAGCATGAGAGAAATGGGAATGCACTTTAAAACTTGTTCCAAACTTCAACTAAACTAAACTACTTACGATAAACATAGACTTAGACTTAGATCGAGGGCCAGCGTTTGGCTGGGGCCTTTTTCTTCACTCTTCTTCTTCTTCTTGTTTCTT
>VCRD01007580.1:0-11026 GCA_006783055.1 Trinorchestia longiramus
TGTCATATTAAAAATAACAAGTGCTGCATTAAAAAATAAAAAATCGTCCTAACAAACTGAAGATGTGCCACACTAAAATGAACAAGTCGTTGTTTTCTAAATAGCATGTGTTATATTTACTCACGTCACGATATTAAAATCCTATTTTGTATAGCACGGAATTGTGTCATACGCGTTGATGCAGTGTACAGCAAACGTGTTGATGCAGTGTGCAGCAAACGTGTTGATGCAGTGTGCAGCAAACTTGTTGATGCAGTGTGCAGCAAACGTGTTGATGCAGTGTGCAGCAAACGTGTTGATGCAGTGTGCAGCAAACGCGTTGATGCAGTGTGCAGCAAACGCGTTGATGCAGTGTGCAGCAAACGCGTTGATGCAGTGTGCTGCAATTTTTTTGGAGCAATAATTAAATTAACTTTTATTCTCCTCAACTTGACCACAGTAATAGTCATATGCCATATCGTTTGTTAGTGTAAACAAGTAGCAAACAGTTGCCTGTGAATGACTGTAAATTGGTAGCAAAACATCTGAAGGATGTCATCAAAATACGTAACCTAAACAAATTCATGCATTTATAAAGTTCAATTTCGCAATTTTATATGTTCCGTTCTAAATAGTCTCCTTAAAAGTGAACTGCCGTCTTACCCATTAGGCAGCTTAGCACGTATCCAATGTTCTTTTCTTTCTGAACCATACTCCTCCAAACGTGTCTCCTTTCTTCAGTAACAGAACCGTCTTTCCGGTCACCACTCCCCTCACCACACTAATTAGTTCCCACTTCCCCACTAACAAACATCCCGCAGCCCCTCCCCAACGGTCATATCACAGAGGGTAACAAAACACAGAAGTCCTCTCTAATAATATATGAACACACATGAACACTCGCATTACAGTCAAGTGTAGGTACATCGACACACTTCTACTTGTTCCTCTAGTTACACCTGTTTCCTCATTCGTCCCTTAGGTAGTAGAGTCCCCACAATAAGGGTGCCTTATGCGGCCACAGTATGAATTCACACATCATCCTCTCAAGAACTCCCATTCTACCTCTTAACCTCACTCTCCTCACCTCCCCACGTAGGCCACACAGTTCCCGCAAAGAGAGTGTCCCGACAGGGGAGCATTATCAACTCAGGTCTAATTGCAGTGATCCGCTTCAAATCCGCAGACTTAAGGTAAGCACTTGCGCCCGTGACATAAATTAAAGAAGCCTCTCGGCCCTCGCTGTCTTTCGACGTGGGGAGACGCTTGTGGTGGGGAAACGAGCGCTTGGGGCGAGTAGGAATGAAAGAAGAATGTAAAAAGGGGGAAAAATTAGGAGGCCAATGCTGAGACTCAAAAAATGATGTGAACACAAAAGTGGGAAAGGAAACAGCAAATAAACGAAGTTGAGGGGAAAAGGGAACGAAGAACAGCTTGTGAAGATTGGAGGAGTTAGATAGATGAGATAAAATACAGCATCTTTATATGCGTTCTCAGGAAAACAATATGAAAAAACGAAGTAGCAAAACGTAAGATTGAAAGGCAGGAAAAGAAAGAATCAAACGGAGTCAACTGAACAATTGAATGAACATACAATGTTGAGATAAAAAATTGATACGGAAGAAAAAGTGTAGGTGATAAGAATGCAATGAAAGATGGAGTAGGATAGAATGAGATCGACTTACTAACAAATGTCAGTAACCAGGAAGGGAATAAAGGAAGAAATCTAAGAAAACATCGAAACAAGGATTCTAGAGAATTCTTTATCCGTAGACACCGTAACGGTTCTTCAATACAGGCAGCGGAAGTACTTTTTATAGACCAAAATCGGAAAAGGTTCGTAAATATACATAACAAAGTTACACTAGTGAAAATAGTTGACGGTACGCGCTGACAATTATTGTTTGTGTTATGGTTATCAACACAATAGTTATTATCATTGTCGACTATTTCAGTACTATAGCGAGGGAACAGGACGTTTGAGCTCGGAAACCACAACCAATAACGACCACCACGCACAGTAAATAAGGTGAGTAATTGTGTACATAAGAACTAAAGTGATGCCCGTGCAGGACTTCGCTGTCATCACGACGTACCTTCGGGGAACATAGGAAAATTAAACACAAGGTCTACATGACATCAAAACTAAAGCTCACTGTTAGGTTTGAGTCAACGCTGCTAAGTCTGCACGTCAGTTGCATCACAGTGTGTAAGTTGCATCACAGTGTGTAAGTTACATCACAGTGTGTAAGTTACATCACAGTGTGTAAGTTGCATCACAGTGTGTAAGTTGCATCACAGTGTGTAAGTTACATCACAGTGTGTAAGTTGCATCACAGTGTGTAAGTTACATCACAGTGTGTAAGTTGCATCACAGTGTGTAAGTTGCATCACAGTGTGTAAGTTGCATCACAGTGTGTAAGTTGCATCACAGTGTGTAAGTTGCATCACAGTGTGTAAGTTACATCACAGTGTGTAAGTTGCATCACAGTGTGTAAGTTACACCACAGTGTGTAAGTTACATCACAGTGTGTAAGTTACATCACGTACACGCAACGACGTCTTGTCCAGTTGACTGGAAGAGATACTCGAGCTCAATTCTCCCCTGAGGACTGCAAAGTCCCCAAAATGCGCCTCATACGCTGGAAAACACTCCTCTACAGTACACCGTCTGCTAGATGTAATATACAGGCCACTGTCACAGCCCCAGAACTAGAGTAAGAAGACGGGCAATTGAAGGGGAAGAAGTAATTTGAGGTCAGGAAAGAAATATTGAAAACGAATGTAGAACGTCAATTTGATTTGGTCCCGGTTCGTAGTTATTGAAGAATTTTAGGTAAATGCGAGTGTTTCAAAGAAATTTATTCCAAACATCACAATAAAATGAAAAGTAAGAAGAATTAGCACTGGATTGCAGTAACATAAGCCCAGAAATTCAGAAAATAAGGTCAAAATATTCCTTCGAATACAGGCGCCATTCTTTGTTTGCGGTCTACAAAGTGAAGAAACCAAAATGATTTTTCCTAATATTGTAAAATGAAACAGTTCAGCAGGCTGAACAATCAAAGTTGATCAAAGCATACATCTGAAAAAGAAGAGAATATTCCAGTCTCAGCCTCACATGACACGCCGAGGTGCCAGATCGAGAAGCGCGTCCGCCTAGCTGTTGTGGGACATTCTTGATAACGAAGTTATGAGCATGATTGCGCCTGAATAATTTCAATTACTTACAGAGAGGTCTCTCCGGGATATAATTCTATGAATTTTATGCACCATAACTGCGCAGTCTAATACGGAAAAGAGCGATTGCTTGGCAAATAGTAAATTGACTGACTTTACAGAGTTGTTCACTTGCTATGTCATTTCTTGCGATCGTGACCGTGGTGTCAAAGATCGTCATCTTATCTAAAGATATCATGTTTGAGTACCTATGTTGCTGTCGAATGTCAAAGTATACTGTTTTAAATGACAGGAAAAAATTCCCATTCGTAACCACTTTGAAGGTTGTCTCAGTCATCATCTGGCAATCCACGGATGTGACAGAACAAATACACCATTCACTCGTTAAGGTTGTTTTTCAATGTCAACCCAGCAACATCGGTAATATAGTCAGAAGAATCCAACAGGTCGATCGCAGGCAGTTCGAATCTAGGAATCAGAATCCAGAATACATTCTCAATAATATGTGAGGAAATAAAAATAAAAATACAACCCCACACTAAATCAGATTCGATCACTTCATTTTTTACGAGTGTGCTACCATGTATCAACTTATTGAGTCAATCATTTTTGTGTAGTGTTGTACCTGCAAACACGCCGCAGTTCAGACTCTCCTTGCAACAGTACAGGACTAGTCTTTGCAAGCCGATCGAGACATTCTTCGCTAACTGCATGGAAGATTCTCGAAAACAACCTAACTTTTTCTATCGTCGGAGTCGCCCAAGCAAGAATTAGATCTCGTGTGGGATGAAGAATCTTGTGGTAAAGTCCCGCAGAGCGGAGGGTTGTAGAGTCACTCAAGAACTCGGGAGGTGCCACAGAAAAAATTGATAAAACAATGATTTCACACTCGTACATGAAACTCTCAAGGCACTTTTACCACCACAATAGTACTGGTAAAATGAGGCAGATGCGACAATTTATTGCTTGTTCCAAACTGAAATATCTAAACTATGTTTCAGACTAATAGCTTCTATATCATTAAGATCCATTAGTATTGCAGTGCAACACGTAGTGCTCATTTAGTAAGCCTCAACGTAACTCATTTTGTGTCATGAGTCAGAGGCTGTTGAAACATGAATCGATGTAGGAAATTTCCAAAAATTAAAAACATACATACAGTGGCACACAGCTATCACATTTTAGAAGTGGCCGAACACGAGCAGCACCACATGAACTGTGACAACAATACTCAGTCATACGCATTTTCTGCAGTGCGAAGTAGCGAGGAGTTCTCTCTCAGAACCAGGGCCCAACAGCTCTTTCTGGTTCACCTCCTCTTCATTGCGATTGCAGTACGTGACATCAGGATCCAGAACATCACAGTATCCCATTCCATCACGACACCATCTAAGATTTATAGGCCCACATGTAATCCTCATTCATATTAGTGCAACGCAACTTCTGCAATCACTATGGAAGCGCTACCACTCAGCACTCTTTTCACTCTATGCTAACCTCTACCTGCTTCATATAACACGATGATCCTCTACAATACGTTTATATAACAGAATATACTAGTACTCAGCAATGATAAACAATTACGCAGCATAAACGTACAGCATCAAAACCATAAAATAACACATGGTTATTTTACCCTCCTGTACGACAGACCAGGACCACTGCACTCTATTCCACGAGTTTTTGAGTGTGCAGACTCAGAGGCGTGTCGTTGGGATTCATTGCACGTCAGAAGTTTATCTTGGAATAGTTTCGTTGACGGTGATGTGAGTAGCGATTGCTGCTTGTGAATTGCGCAGAGGAACAGTCAGACATGACAAGCATCACGTGCAGCCGCAACACTAATGCAGCGAAGTCACGCGTCATTTCAATGTTGCTGCATCAGTTTCTTCACGCAGGTACCTTCAGCTATTACATGCCGATAACTCTGTATATTAAAGCTGTAAAATAAAAATTATCGTTGTGGCACTCATAGGTTAGTAATTTTGGAGTTCTAAACTTTGAAATTAGTGTCATTACATAAATGCACAATCAATCAACATATTGTGTTATTTCATTCAATTATTATTGTCTTATTATTTCCTTATAAGTTTGGATGTACTTAGCATACGTTCTATTCGCGCTTACGACTTCATAAATCCTACTGCACACCCAGACAACTCAAATTAAGAATATAATAATCGCAATAATAATGATGGTAATATGCAGGAAATAATTATTATTAAGAATATTACTTATTAATAAAGTTCGTAGTGATATTAAAAATATTATTACCAAAAAAGGAAAACGGAAAGAGTTGAAGAGTTTGGGCGCGATGCGTGCCCGTTATATACATAATATTATCAAAATTAAGACCGATACTGATGCCGATACCAACCGAAAGAACGGTAAAGATAAGATCCTTATATTGTGCCAGAACTAACGGCCGATGCCGGGGCCCTGAAGAATGCTGTTATTGGTAGAGGTAAAAACTTGTGGTCCAGTCTGGAGTACGACTGATACTGATAAAATAAAAACGAACATTATTTCAGATCCAAAAATATTTTGAGCCTATTTTATGGTCCCCAAATGAATAATTTTTTTGATACAAACTACGAGAAATATTAATGTAGGCGCAAGTCAAGCGTATATATGATACACAATGCTAACCATTGATGAGCATTCGTACACAGAGACAGTTATAGAACACATCTGATGACGGTATGCACTTTCCCTGTCTAGAACAGCTATATCTTCCATTGTCCGTTAAAAAACTCTGCACACGTGACAGAATCCTTTTTACAGGGTTGGACATAAATACCATTACAAAACCTAAACAATTTTTTTCTTGAAAACATACATTTATTTCAAGGCCTGACTTTAACAATTAGTAAGTAATTTACTAATCTACAACTACAAAAGAATTATTCAAAATGCTTCCCTTCTGCCCTCACTACTTTGCGAAGTCTTTTAACAAAGTCTTTAATGGCCGAACGAGCTATAAAACTTCAAGGTATTTGCTCCAAGCATTTATTCAACTTTAATTTTAGAACTTTGATACTCCGGCAAGGAGAAGAGCAAGGTTCACTTTGGTAATTAATTTTATAAAATAGCATTGGGTAATATTTAAGAAAAAATACGTATTAAAATTTATTTGAGAACGTAAAACAGGAATTATGCCCCAATTTGGAGAATAATTACCTTACAACTTGATATAACAGTGGCGTTCCTTGTATTCTGTCGGCAAATTCTGGGCCATGTTTCGAGCACTACCGATACTATCAAAAGGACAGAAAAGAATGATATGACTCAGTGATAGATGTCAACGTAATTGTATTTTCAACAGAATGTATGAAAATATTCCATCACAGGTGAAAATTTGCACAGAAATTCTACAGAAATAACAAGCGCTCTAGAACCTACGACCTTTTTAATCTACTTACACAGGGTGACCCATAAGTAAGGTATCTTTTTAAAATTATTATAGCTATAAAACTAAAAATGGTAAAGAGATTTGGTTAATTCAGAATGAAAGAAGAAATTTCAAAGTTCAATATAAACTTATAAATGGAACAATAAAATACGTTTAACTATGGAATACAATATCTTTTAAAAGACCATTATTAGTCAAACAATGGCGTGCTCTTTCAACGGTGCTGTTCATTACTTTCCTTAATGTCTATGGTGAAATGTTGTTGATCTCTTGAATGATGATTAGTTTCAATTGCTGTAAAGTATCAGGTATTTCAATGTAAACATTTTCTTTTGAGTATCCCCAGAAAAAGAAATCAGGAGCACTTAGATCTGGAGATCGAGGCGGCCATGGTATATAACCAAAACGAGAAATTTTTGTTTGGAAAAATAGCTTTTAACATTTGCATTGTTTCTTTCGCTGTGTGCGCTGTAGCTCCATCTTGTTGGAAAAAGGTAATCTCTGTATTATTATCTCCAATTTCAGGTATCAAATATTCTTGAATCATCTGTTTATACAGGTTTTCATTAACACACGTTGCATCACCATTAGCATCTTAAAAAACATGGTCCAATGATCCTCGAAGACGTGATGCCACACCATACTGTTACTTTAGCTGAGTGAAGTGGACGTTCATGAATATCTTTTGGATTTTCTGAAGCCCAGAATCTGCAATTTTGCTTACTAACAAAACCATTGAGGTGAAAATGTACCTCATCAGTCATTATTAAATTTTTCACAAAGTTTTCATTTTCTGCAAGCTGCAGAAATCAATTCGGAAATCTAATCGCTTTTGGTAGTTCGTAGCATGGAGCTCTTGAGTTAATTAAATTTCATATGGATGATAGTTTAGATCTTTTACCAAAATACGTTGCAGTGACGTACGTGACATTCTCAGTTAAATTGAACGTCTCCTAGTTGACGTTTTGGGCCGATCAGCAACACTCGTTGCAACAAGCTGAATTGAAGCACCAGTTGTCCAGTTCGTATGGTCCGTGGCCCGCCACAACGATTCCTGTCTGCTGTTGTCCCAGTTGCTCTAAATTTCAATACCAGTTTTTTATTCACTTCTTCGAAGGACTTCTTTCAATACCATCAATACTCCTGTAATTCCTCTGAATTGCAGTAACCGAACAATTACATCGGAAGTTAAGTTCCACTATTTTTGCTCGTTGTTCCATTGCGTAGCGATTCATTTTGGGGGTGGATTTTATGATCTTTTTAGGCAATATGTTGTGATCGTCAGTAGACATAATACGCTTGTAGAAAACTTTAAAATCTCCTCATTCATTCTGAATTAACCAAATCTCTTTACTATTTATAATTTTATAGCTATAATAGTTTAAAAAAGGTACCTTACTTATTGGCCACCCTGTATAATACACAGTGCATCTCCATCTCTCTCAATCTATATATCTTTCTCTAACTGTGTGTGTCCGTCCCATTACTTCCTATCTATTACTGAAGAAAAATTATTGAACTGAAACGAGAACGGATATGCATGTATTATAAGCATTGTATTGTGGATACCAAAGGCACCGCATTACTATAAAATGCGCTATTTTTTCCGTTATTAGCCTTCTTCTCCCACACGACTATGTTATCGGTAGATAAGATACAGAATAGAAACTCTGTATATATTCATGGAAAATATTCATCATGAACACAATAATTCGTAGTATTCTATACGTATTCTATATCATAATACAAAGTTTGTTACTTGCTTGCTTGCATGTGGGAGCTCATTCGCAAAGCCCGCGTCCACTGGCAAATCAAAAAGAAAAATCAGTAAAAAAAACAAGTGGATTTTCAAGTGTGGGCCTACTAGTCTTTAATATATTCCACTTTATATTAATTTCAAATTAGTGAAATCTAATCAAACTAATAACGCAATTATGGATCAAAAAATCGTTATTTTTTCACGTTTATACCGTGGAATTTCTACGGGAACAATCTAGTTCGTTTATATGGTGCAGCATGAACGTAAACGATCTGGTCTTAACGTGTCTTAATTTGACATTTCTTAAAAATAGGCATCCTAAACACACATGTCTGATTTGGACTGACCGTAGACGATCATTTCAAGGTTCCCAGACGATTTATGTTCTTTCCTGATAAATAAGAATAACCTCAACTCATATGGGAACGTAAACTAATGCTTGCGTAGAAACTAGTACGTATAACATCTCATTAGTACCAAGAACACTCAGAGCTCTATTTTGATAACGAATTTCGGAAATCAAAAATTATCCGAAATATTCAGGTTTCCATTCAAGTGAGAGTGGACGAGATGCCAAAATGAGAAGGTATCCAGAATACGCTGGGGAGATTAGGTTTAAATGAGCACCGAGGCACCCGCAGAATGAGGCTCCAGTCTGCGTCTCTCAGTGGTACGACGACTTTTGCGGCTCCTCCAATTCATCGAACACGCCAGAACTTGGCAGGAGTTGGCGCAAGTTGAGCAAATCTGCAGGTGAAGTCTGAGCCAACATTAACGTAGTTTGCAGTCTGGAGAGCCTGACTTGGTTTTGCAGCGGCACCCCATGCCCATCCATTCAGACAAGGCGCAAATACATCTTCAGTGCATTTTGTGATCCTTTTCATTTCAGCAACACCGAAAGCATCGTCTGACGGAGGATGATGGTGATTCATCCTACCCTAAGACCTCCAAAAGCCAAAGAACTTGAAATTCCAATTTCAATAAAACACACGAATAGAAAATATCTACCTATATAATTAATACAAACTCCATCTCTATCTCTCTATCTGTCCGTCCCATTTCTTCCAGTCTATTAGTGAAAAAAAATTATTGCAGTAAACGCCGTAGGATACTAAACGCACTGCAATGCAATAAAATACTAACTTCTTTTCCCGTTATTAGCCTTCTTCTCCTACAAGGTCATGTTATCGGAAGATAAAATACAGAATGGAAGTTCTGTATATTTTCACGAAAAATATTAATTTAAAACAATAATTTGTCATAAATTTTTCATGCATTCGTCTTTATAATAATATCAAATTAGTCAAATTTAAACCTTCGAATTTCCACGGGACCTATGTAGTTTAGTATATAAATATTAACATGTTTCCTACGATTGCCTAGCCGGTGTAAATCTTCACTTTGTACACATAGTCACTAAAAGACTTTAAATTTATTACAGAACCTAACCTAAGTGACCCACAGGTGGGTCACTTCGCAGGAAACGTGTTAACGACAGAGTGGGATTTGCTCTAATTTGACCAAGCTACGTTGAACAGGGACTTCCTGTCATCAAGATTGTTGGTAATTTCAGTACGAAGCCATGTTTGAAACAAACATTACTTCATGCTTTTACCATCAGCACAAATGTGGTATAGAAATGATGTGGAATATAATAGAATATATGTGTGGAAAAAATGAAGTCACAAGAGTGCAGCAATGGTAAACGTCTTTCTATGATCGCCAGTGGCTATGGTCTGAATTATCCAAATGCAGTCAGGCGATTTGAAGTCGAACCCTGGGAACGACACGCACTGGTTTCTCTATTATTCTAACAGCAAAATAAGGATGAAAATGACATTATTTCGAGAACAGCGCAGGTGAAGTTACTGCTGTCAATACCTGAATGATAGTATTTCAATTCAAGATTTCGTAAGTTTTTAAACTTACTCCAATGTTTAGAGTTATTAGAGGAAACTCTTTCTAGTACATCTCAGCTAATTGTCCCATTATTAGAAGTGCGCATCTGCAACAGTTTTGCATGAAATAGAAATTACAGCAGGGATCAGCACAGTTCTGTACAACTCAACTATCTTCTAAAGGACAGTAGCTCATAATGTATAAGCTCACGGAGCCAATTTTGTTTTACCTAATTTTTGTCGAGGATATAAATTTCGTTACAATGCACAAATGGTGGACGGAATTGTGAGGGCATAGGGCTACTGACAAGCGGGCTGATTAACGTTCCACTCGTTAGAATTGCAGTAAATATAACAACGCTGCACAAGGTGCGTTGGAACACAGTAACTGAAAGCAATAGAAAATTTATAAGGTTTGATTTCACGCTTCTAATTTGCTATCGATATTGTGAACGCATAAATTCTTGTGCAATACTTGTCATTGTACCAATCTTACGTCACCAATATTTGTTTGATGGACGTTTAAAAAAGATGGACTACCCCTACAAATTCCACAACAAACAAAAATAGTTCACCTGTTTCGTTATCGGCAGGACCCCAGAGACTTCTGTAGCCATGTATTCCAGCCTTTGAAAACCGAGCACTCGGGAAAAGCGAGATGGGTTTTTCATTTGGGTTTTGTCACGGCACGAAGCGAAGCATCGGTCAGTATTTTTGGAGTTGTTTGTTGTTCGAAAGCCAAATTGCGGCAGATTGGAAGTCCAGACTCGCTTATCGATCAGTAAATGAAGCTTGATG
>VCRD01007581.1:0-20799 GCA_006783055.1 Trinorchestia longiramus
TTAAATTTGTTACGTTTTTGACAAATTTGTTACGTTTTGAGATTAGAAGTTGTTACTATTCACGAAAACCTTCTGGCAACCCTGCACCGCATGTAATTGCGCACACGTTTTTCATGAATTGTGATGAGTTCGACAGTGATTATTGCCGAGATATTTTTGAAGTATATGTAGCACATATTTTAGCATCATTCTGATGCATCTGTATCAGTGAAACTGTTGAAATTATGCTATTCTCAAAATAATATTAGTACTATTATTGTGATTCAATTGTAGTAACATTGTAGTAACATGTCGGGCAGTTAGTACACAAAATCTTCACCGCAAATTATGAGAAATTACTACAAAATAAAATTAAGTCGCAGGAGTGCAAAAAGTGGTGCAGTGCAGCGGAGGAGTCGTATACCGTGTCCTCTATTTCTGATCTTTCTAGGAAACAACACCAGGCAATTTTTTTAAGGCTTCTTTCTAAGAACGTAGTTATGTTTGAACTTCAGCACCGAACTCGTTTGTTTTGTGGCGAATTTCTCGTATTTTAAGACAGTAAAGGACGATCAATGTACTGATCAGAGTGTAGATATTGGGATTATGGCTCTAATGGTGGGATTCTTTTGCAACAAAATGCAAACTAAACAATTGAAATCTTCATTCAGTCTTGTAAGGAAGAAATCAGAGGATTTATCAAATGATTATACGATCTTAGCAACTGCACATTTCTGCATTTGCTAATAGCCTTGCAAAAACGATAACAGAAGATCTGCACTATAGAAATTCTCTCATAAACATCTTATTTATTGAAGAAATAAATGACGAAGTAAATCCCGTCCACTACTGGGTGTGTGAGTGCAGTGAGTCCACCACCGGACACTGAACATGAATTACGTGTTCGTTAACTCATGTCTGTTCAGCAGGACACACACATACATCAGAAGCAACTGTATGTAGAGCCTACAAGCATGGAGAATGAGTGTATTTTTAAATAGGAGTTGGTTGTGGAGTACAAGTGGGTTGTGGAGTACGAGTGGATTTTGGAGTATTAGTGGGTTCTGAAGTATCTGCGAGTTCTGGAGCATGAGTGGGTTGTGGAGTATGAGTGGAGCCCATGATACGGGTGAACTGCTCGTATGAGTCAGGTCCAGATCCCTGGTGTGGTCGGTGGTGGGTTGAGGTCCAGAGCATACGGAAGGTGGGCTCACGTCTCTCACTGGCTGCCTGTGATGGGAGGCGAGGGTCTAAGAATTTTCTGCCTGTATGTATATCTTGCTGCCTCCTCCATCTCAGGTCCTGTGCTCCATGTCATACCATGCATCTGGTGTTCTCATTACCTACCTCGTCTTCTGTACAATTCTAGCGGTAATATTTTTGTTTTGCATTCTTTTTCTGCAAGCGTAATTTAATTTTTGCTTCTACGTTTTGTTGCAACTAGTCCTGTTCCTTGGAGTCTTTAGCGAACTTCCATTCCACTTTCATGGTCCCACATGGCTCGCTGATGCACATTTTGCAATTATCAACAATAACTTGTATTATACAGCAAAAAATTATACAAATGCATTTTTCCATCTGAGGTATTATTGGCAGGTAGTTCTGTAAATGTTGTTTTTTATAATTCTTTTCGGACTTGCTTTGACTTTTTCACATTAGGCAGTGCCTTTGTTTATTCTGGTTTCTTTGAGGTGCTGGTGCAGGTGGGGTTGTAAGGCAACTTGATGCACGATTGCCTTCCCAATGAGGCAACCAACGTCATTTTTTAGTAATAGTATTATTTGTTTACTCACTTAGTCATGAGGCTCTCTGGACACATCAGACTTGTTTGCTAAATACTCGTACCTACGCATGTGCCAAATTCAGTTGTGTGGTCATTGCCAATTTCCGTGACCACTGCTTTGCCAAACTTTGCAACAAGGTTCATGCCAATGATTTCTTTCGTCCTGCTTACCCTTTACCTACGATTACGAGCAGCTTTGTTTTGTTTTCCGGTCTTGATTTTATTTAGCCTCTTCCCATTTGCCAGGTTGCTTCCTGCCCCTCCCCCCGGTCTTCCCCCAAATTCTCCTGTCGCCCAAATCCCCCTCTCCCCCCTTCATTCACGGAGGGTCAGTGAACACATAGCCTGGCTGCCAACTATGCCATCTTGAATGCTGTTTGCTTCTCTTCTGCAGTCGCTGTTGCGAGCCGACTAATTATTGTTCTCTCTCTGATGTCCCTCGCACTCGGATATCCCTCGGATGTCCCTCAGACGAGCTTAGAATCTCCATAGAATATCCACGGCACGTGGATATCGCTGTAACTTCCTTCGTTGTAGTTTCGTTTACTGTATGTTATTATTAGTAAGCTTCGATAATAATAAATTAGTAAATCCGCTATCCATAAAACTTCTGATAATAAAATTCACTCCTACACTTTCCTAGAACTCAAACACACCTGAAATCACACTTTTTCTCAGTGCCATTCGTTGAGAAAAGCATCACTGTGTTTGGCAGATTTAACTTATATATTGGTGAAGCAGTTTTTGGCACGTTGTCAAGGTTTCTTTTTAAGTTTCGATCAAATCCTCGTCATAGTTTAGACAGCATTAAAATGTAGCTTTTTAGCGGACCTAAGATGCGTAAAATTAAATTTTCGGACAGATCAGAAATATAAAATAATAATTTTTAAGCTCTTGCCCTTAACCAGTAAAAATTTGACCGATGATCCCAAACGAAGGTGATGGCAGTAACTTAGGTGATGGTAGTAATGAAGGTGATGGCTGTAATTTAGGTGATGGTGGTAATCTAGGTGATGGCAGTAACTTAAGTGATGGTTGTAACGTAGAGGATGGCAGTTATTTAGGTAATGGCAGTGATATAGGTGATGGATGATAATAGTGAAGACGTTATACAGGAATTGCCGTCAAGGTTTCATTCACTTGAATATAAAATGAGTATCAAATAGGTCGACTTGCACTGTAATTTGATCGATTTTCCAGAAAACATGAGTGATGTTAGATAAGAACAAGGTCATCATTTGTATCAAAACACTAAATTTATTAAGGACGCTACTAAGACCAATGAAACTCCAATATGAACGCACACTACTGTTGAAGCTTGATGAGAAATCTCTAACTGTTGTGCATCACAGAGAGTAAAAAACGAGGAAATTCATGCATCAGTTACTCAATCACAACCAATATACATTTCGTATCTATATTTATTTAATTGTTTCATTATACATATGAAATTGTAAATTTCGTCAATTTTCGCGGCTGATATCAATGAGTAGAAGCAAGCTAGTTGAGATTGATACCTTAGTTACATCGAAAGTTGCCCCCACCCGAAGTTTCCCAAAGCTTGAAGTATTCCCATGTTTTAGGCAGGCTTCGTCTTGTTTCAGTTAGTCGTCTCTCTATATCTATGTAAAGTCAACTCTTGCCGAAGTCCGCTCGGGTTTGAAGTCACCACTTGTCTAAAGTTACCTCATGTCTGAAATCCCATCTCATTCAAAGGCTCCTGGCATGACTGTTGTCGTCTCACTGTTCGATTCAATTTGTTCATTTCTGACTTGCAATGAACTGGAGGAATTCATTGTGATTCATTGATCTTGATTCTGACATCCCGACCGCGCCAGAGTCTGGCGCTGGAAAGCTCGACTCCAGAATATCTGCACGTTCACAACAGGTCCACAGCTGCGTGTCTCTGCAGAACTGCAGTTATAAAAGCAGTGTGTCTGCTGCTCCATATGCAGCGCTGGGGATGTCTGCACGCCAGTGGAACGCTGGGAATGTCTGGGCACTGGAGATGAGTTAACACACGGGGATTTCTTCCATCCCTTTCCATACTTCATGGTTGAGTTTTCAGTTGCGTATAGTATAGTACTTAAGTTATAATTGCGTCAGAGAAAAAACTTGTTAGTGGCTGGAACTGAAGTGTAGAACAGACCAGGAAAGCCAGAGTTCTGGATGAAAACTTGTTCATAGGTTAAAGGGTTGCTGATTACAGTCCCAATGATGATTAATTGTGTGCCTTGTTGCTGTTCAGAAGTTAAGAGCCAGTAAGGCGTTGCTGAGTCGGTTGGAAGGCTTCTGGTGGCGTGTCAGCAAAGAAAATCTCACCTTAAATAAATACGTCTGACCGCCGTCAGCTTTGTATTGGTAACGTCATAGATGATGCATTTTAGTCCAGCAGACATCATCGCAAATAGAATAAAATAAGGTGTTAATGGAACATGAGCATATCTACTTATTATCTTATGGGGAAGGTGAACACAGCAGCTGTAATTTAGTAATAGTTTCCAAGTTTTGTGAGTCTCTGAAGTTCCGGATGCAGACTGAACGTGGTGGTGTAGCCGACAAATAAACATATCTTCTTTATGGAACATCAAACTTGTATTAAGGCTGAGTGCTTGCCCTCAGGAAAATGGATCACTTATATTGTAGTTAGAATTAGTCGTACTTTCCTGTAATGTGATTTTCACAAACATTTTAAACAACATGTGTCAATTCTTCGGATAAACGTCGGACCCAGCTAAATATCCGTCTTAATTCCTCGTACCTGTGTGTGTACGTTTACAGTGTGTTTGCGTAACTAAAATGCTTGTAGGTGATCAAGACATGAGCACATGGCTGAAATATTTATGTATAATTGAGGTGAATGTGCGTGATTGATGCCTTTACGTTAAACGGCATGGGACTTGGGTAGCATCCTAAGAATGATCCAAACAGCTCGTTACTGTTGCCATATTCTATTCTCTTTTGTGTTTGAAAAACAATGAAATCCCGTAGATGCTTCTTTTAAAATAAATTAAGTTTCTACTATTCGTTCAACTTGCAGTCGATCAATTTTAACAGAACAGAAGTGAAAGTGGATGTTGTTTAGTTCAATCCAATTCATAACAATACATACAAATAATTAGCTGCACGACGCAAGTTATTTTTAGATGGCGTTATTTGAAAGAGTTAAATTAGCAATGCTACACTCCACTTTTAATAAGATGCAAGGATACTTCTACCGTTCTTAAGCCATAGATAAGTTTCATTTTTAGAGTTTTCTAGCCCGTAGGCTCAACGATCTGACGAGTAGATGAACACACATGCCTGAAGACGAACATACATGCCTGAAGACGAACATACATGCCTGAAGACGAACATACATGCCTGAAGACGAACATACATGCCTGAAGACGAACATACATGCCTGAAGACGAACATACATGTCTGAAGACGAACATACATGCCTGAAGACGAACATACATGTCTGAAGACGAACATATACGAACACATTGCTTTTGTCTACGCTGATGATTTAAAAGTCACATTTATGAATGCAAAAGCGCTCCACTCGACGCGATCACGTGAGCTCGAGGCCCACGTGAGCACAAGGCCCACGTGAGCACGAGGCCCACGTTAGTACGAGGTCCACGTGAGTACGAGGCCTACGTGAGTGCGAGACCTACGTGAGTACAAGGCCCACGTGAGCACGAGGTCCACGTGAGCACGAGGCCCACGTGAATGCAAGGTCCACGTGAGTATGAGGTCCACGTGAGTACGAAGCCCACGTGCTCGTGTTTACAGATCACACGTCGTCAGGTCCTCGTGTAAATCAGCGTGAGGAGTCGAGATGATCTCCAGCAGCAGTTGTGGTGGCAAGTACAGCTCTTGTGAAGCTATAATGAGGCACTCGATGTCTGCCATAAGATGCCGTGCAAGAAACTTACTTCTACCATCCTATCAAACTTCTTCAATTTTAATGTTTTAAAAAACAATGAAGAATAATGATTGCCAGTGGTTTATGATCAGCGGTATAAATTCTAAGGCACAGCGAATTTTTCTTTAAACTATTGAATATAATGGTTGATAGTTGTCCAGGTATAGTGTCAGGAAAAACATTTTACTTGTAATTACTATATTGTGCGAAAAATACCAGGTGGATCATAATTCCTGTTTAATGTTTTGAGATAAATTTTAAGAATTATTATTTCGCAAATATTAATCGATGTAACTTTATAAAATTAATTATCAAGGTGAAACCTGCTCGACTTTTTGCCAGAGTATCAAAGTTTTAAAGTCAAAATTGAATAAAGGCTGGGAGAAAATACCCTGAAGTGTAGTTCGCGCGGCCATTAAAGACTTTCCTAAAAAACTTTGCAAAGTAGTGAGGGCGAAAGGGAGTCATTTTGAAAAAAAATTTTAGATTAGTAAACTATTGACCATATGTTAAAGTTAAATCTTGAAATTAACGTAATTTTCAATAAAAAAGTGTCTTATTTTGGAACAGGATTTATGCCCCATCCTGTATTTCCAGATATGATGAACTTATGGTTGATGTAAATTCTTTCATTGGAAGGGGGATAATCGGGTCTCTAATTTTTCATATTGCCCTTAGGATTTGAAGACAAACACTTAGAAAATGTTAAAGTAAGAAACATTCTATTTTAGGGGTGTTTTCGAGGATGCTGGTTTTGAGAGGCATTTTGAGGTAATGTTTCAGTTGGACCGTGGCAACAGTTTTGAGATTCAATAACATAGAAGCAACAATAAAAAAATTAGGCCAAAACTGAAACATATGCAAAGTTAGAACTGTTTGCAGCACCTAAAATTTCGTGAGTCTTTTTTCGAGACAGTTGTTTGCTAGGAATGCTTGAACAATAAAGAATAATACTGTATATAATATCTTGTATAGAAGTTTTAATATTACGTATATAGAATATATTATGTTAGGTAGAGGATTTTGTACAACATTTGGATAATTAAATATAATATTTGATAAAAATTCAGTGTAATGCATCAAGGATTTACTAGAATAGATAGATGAACATGCATACCCTAAGACAATAGGTCAACACAGGATTAAATGCTATGCATGATAGATTTAGTATTACACATGAAGAATTCTTGAATGAAAGATCCGGCATTATAAATGGAGATTTAAAGAATAGAAGATTCAGTAATATACATAGAGAATTCAAAAATGTAAGATTCAATATTATACACGGAAAACTAAAAAAAGGAAGATTCAGTAAAATATATGGAGAAAAATTATTCAGGAATGAAAGATTCAGTATTATACATAAAGAATTCAAGAATGGAAAATTCAGTATTATACATGGAATATTCAAAAATTACAGATTCAGTGTTATGCATGGAAAATTCAAGAATTCCAAGCCTGAGCAATAATTTTGATCTAGGTAGAGTCAGAGAGAGGCTCAGCAGGACTGGCAGGACACACATGTAACGTAGAACTGCCTGATACCAAAAGCCCGTTCGAGAAACAAAGTTTTCTAGAACATCAATGCAAGAAGAACGTTTTCTGAAAAAATAAATGCAAGAAAACTGATATGTCTCATGTTACATGTGAAGTAAAAGAACAATTATCTGCTTAACAGAAACTTGTTACATTAGCTGTTCATATTTTAAGTCAGTTCTACACACACCTAAAATTTGACGTGCAGAAATCTGCTCAATTATACGACCTTGTGATTGGTAAACATTCGTGACTTATTATTTAGGAATTAAGGACTTATGGCCTTATTATTTAGGTATTAAAGACTAATTTTCGACTAAGGTAAATTTATTGTTATTAAATTATATGTATTATAAAAAATGAGATGAAACAGTTTTTGATGACTGATCACACATTATATTACCTGCTTCTGTCCAACTACAAATTAATTTTGGCATTTTTCATTACTTCAGATACGAGCATGTTCTTAATGTGAGTTTTTGTGCTTCTACAGTGAATATATTTACAAGATTTTGTGCGGTAATAGCAAATATTTACTCACACCGTGATAAGGTTGGAGGATAAGGTTTATTAGAGAGTAAAGTTAATGGCTCCGCTGCTAGAGCATGGAATGTATCTTCTTGAAATAAGCAGCATCAGATGGTAAGGATCTTGTAGGAAAGAATAAGAAGGATTTATCTTTTCCTGGAGTATTTACTCGAAGGGGAAAAATAATAAGGCTCGTGTATCGAGAGAAATAGCATTGCTGTTATTCGTTTCGAGTGCTTAATGAAGAATTTACTTGAAATAAATATCTAGATATAAACATCAACCGCTGCTACCGGCAATACTACTTGGCCCAAAGCCAGACCAAGGAGGTTAACGTTGAAGGCTTAGTTGGAGGAGTTACATGGTTCTGGACGACCGCAAGAGCGGTCAGGTTCATTAATGATCCAACAGATCCCCCTGCTGCCACCGTCGTGCCTAGACTGCCACACAACACTTAAGGTCTAGCTTTGCTCGAAGAAAATCCTGTTCACTAGTTTTATCATGATTTCTTTGAGCAATGTGTATATTCTTGATTTTTTTAAATTTTTTATGTTCGTTTGAAAGTACAGATTATAAGAACACGAGATTTTAAAGTTTCGGGCTAAGTTTTATTCGAAGTGTGGTATAAAGATGGCAATGTTCTTTTCTGTCTTTTGGTATTTTCAGCGAGCTGATTTTGAAACAGAAGTAGAAAGGATTTCGTGTGACGTTTGAAATTCCTACCACGGTATAAAACAGTAATTTAAATATTTAACACGTTCACATTATTAGAGCGGTAAAATATATAACTTTTCATGTCAGTTTCCAAATGGTTAAGGAACATGAATTTTTGTTCTGAACTCTTGCTACTTAACCATGATGAAGATAAGTATTTTGAACAACCTTTGCTTAGCTCCTTTTGAATTGTTTATTAATTTTGTGTTAGCATTGTTTTAAAGATGTAATATCATTTATTCTTGTAACATGAATAACTTCAATGACGTTCAAACTGTCATTGGGAACTGAGCAGCTTATGTATATAAAACTCCATTTTTGAGACGAGAGACACCGTATAAAAACCGAGTCGAGAAAATGACCCTGTGGAGCTAACAAATCAAAGTGAAGATGAAGCATGCACACAGGAATTAAGATGAATTCACATTGAGAACAAGCTGTTGAAAAATATATGCAAACCATCATTAATGAAATAATGGTTAGATAAGAAAGTAAAAAAGGATATTGAGAAACTTCTTTGATGAAACGACATACAAATTACAACAGCCGGAGATCAATGGGAGTTAAAAGATTTCACTAGAAGTTAAAATGTTGTAAATAAAACTCGAAAAACTTTGTTTCGTCGAGTACATCTCAAAATCCCACAGAGATCAGAAAGGGAGTGGCACTCCAACAGCTTGAACAGTTAAGTGTTCAAATTTTATTTTTACAGCTATCAGGATCACAAGCAGAAGTAAGGTCAAGAAACATCCCTAGCTGCTGTCAGTTGGAAACGAGAATTAATAGAAATAATAAAATAGAGTAATGCAATAAATTATAGTTTATCATCCGCAAGGTTAGTATTTTTCAGCGAGTTAAGAACTTGTAAAGCTTGCTCTTGATTTTATTTAAACTGACCAGCTCCCAACTTCGTGAGTACCATTGTATCTCGCTTGAGTGCGTGAAGATTTACGAGAGACAGAAGCACTCGGGACATGTAGCTGCTACTGATATGTTCTGGTGGAGAGTGAAAGGTGGTAATAGGGAGTGATAGTATTGAGTGGGAGTAATGGAGTGGTGCGTGCACACACCAATGTGGAGTGGAAGTAATGGAGTTGTGTGCACACACGCAATGACAATGTGGAATAATGGTGCAGTGTGTACATCCACCGAAAGATTCAAGTAGAGAAACTGGCTCGGTCTTTCGAGCACAATAACGCCGTGGCTGCTGAGTCACTCAAACTTTTAGGGTCGTTGTCGTGTTCAAACGCCCACCGTCTTCCCATGCTTATTTTTCTGTCTGAGTTGTAGCAACGATTTCTCAAACTACTATATTGTAGTTTATCGTTCTTATTATGACGTAAAGGTCTACGGTGGTGATGGGTGTAAAATAATCCCAAGTCATGAAGTATGAAGCTACCTTCACACTGCTTCACAGTTGAAATGATATTTTCCGGTTGGAGGCCGAATTTGATTGTAGTTAAACACTTTGATTCTAATTGTTGCAAATTAGTTTCATCTGATATGAGAGCTTTGTCCAAATAAGTGCTGTATTGGTTTAGCATTTTGGTGGTACTGTTTATGGACGTAAAATTGCATCTTCTTTTGAAGAGAGGCTTTTGCAGCTAGCGGTAAACTAGGTGTTTCCTTTCGAAATGTGCTGGACGCTGGCAGCCGTTATACACTGACTCTTATGGTCACCATTTCTTCTACTAACTTTTGTCTGGGTATTCTATTTCCTGTTATCAGAATTCTGGTTAGTTAAGCAATCTTATGAGGGGTTATTTCTCCCGGAACTGCCATCCTTGGTCTGTTGGTGACTACACCATGTTTATGTGTTCCATCATTGACTGCACGGAACATACGGAACAAATCTTCCCAATATTGTTTCGGAGTTGAAAATAGAATGATGCTTGTTCGTTGCTTGTTTGTGCCAGAATGATGGCTTGCAGCAATGACCACACATCATAAGCTCTCTTGCTCGTTCTAGAATAACGCACAAACATTTTGAAATACAGTTTTTTCGTCTTTGATTATAATGGAATTGATTGATGTTATTGCGTTAACTCATCATTCCTATTTGAAGGCTGCGTACCTCATTTGTTCAGTTTGACTGCATAATAACATTCCTACGCGTAGTGAATTTTTAAAAATATTTCTATTTAAATATTTTTTTTAAATTTGAACGAATATTTGAACTAACTGCAGGCCAGTGCATTCAGCTGCTGTCTGTCTTTGCAAAACTGTGCAGTGTACAAACAACTGTCGAGAAGGTGATGAGTGTAGACCGCTGTGTAGATAGCATGTTGTGCACACAGCTGTGCAGACTGTGCAGATTGAAGTTGGCTGTGCAGACTGTGCAGAGTGCAGATAGCTATGCAGACTGTGCAGAGTGCAGACGGCTGTGCAGAGTCTCGTCAGTCTCCCAGCCCAGAAATAACGCTGCTCTGAAGGTCGAAGTGATCTGCCTGTCACTGCTGCTGCTGCTGTTGTTGCTGCTGCTGCTGCTGTTACTTCTACTGCTAGTGTTGTTGTTATGGCTGTTGCTGCTGCTGTCACTTTTGCTGCAAGTTTCATTGTTACTATTTCTGCTGCTGTTGTTACTAATGCTGTTTTTATTACTTATACTGCTTGTGTTGATAACTTTTCTGCTATTGTTGTTGTTACTGCCGCTGTTGCTACTGTTACTTTTGAACTATTGTGGTTCTTAATGCGGTTTCTGCAGTTTTTTGCTGTTGCTGTTGTTTCTTTTGCTGCTGGTAATGCTTTTGCTGCTGTTGTTGCTCCTGCTGTTGTAGCTATTGCTGCTGGAGATATTTTTGCTGCTTCTGCTGTGCCTGATATTGCAGCTGCAATATTGCAAGACTGTTGTACCTGATTGTGTCCTACCATCATTACTACGCTTCTTGTTCTTCTTTAATGTTAGATTTACTACGCGTTTAAGTTTTAGTTCACTGACCAGCTTGATGATCAATTTTTCAGTGATCTGTTTCATGATGTGTTCTGAGATGAATTCCATGGCCAGTTCTATTACGTGTTTTATGACTTTTACGTTTCCTTTCATATTACATGTTCTACAGCCTGCTATTCAACTCCTGTTCGGACTTCTTAATGATATATGAAGCTCTATGTGTCATGCCTCGTTACCTGCATGCCACAGCCGTAACTTGAGGAAAAGGCTTCTCTACATGTAGCTGAAATGTCGAGATGTACAGTGTTTATTAAAAGAAGGAACATGAAAATAGTTTGTCATGATTCATTCAAACAACAATTCTTTGTTGTGATTCATTTGAACAAAATGTTGTTCAAAATTGGTATTTGTTGTATTTATTTTTCTTAAATTTCACCTGCAAACCCTTCATCTCATTATCTTTCAAACACTCATTCTTCACGTCTCATACTATTAGCAAACCCTTCAGTCGTTCACTCGTCACATAGGTGTCACGAAACCCCCACGACTTCAGTTCACTGGCCTTCATCTGCTTTCAAAATCATCTGCCACATGAGACACTGCTTAGTTTACAGAGTACGTGCTCTGCCGCATAGCTTCAGCCTTCACTGAGTTTAGTCCAAGTTCTGACGCTGCTAGAATGAACAAGCCTCAACGGGCGTTACACAAAACTTACTGAAACAAAGCGATCGGGCACAATCATTGGCCACAAATGATGAGATGATATGTAGATGAAAATGATGAGGGGAGATATAAATGAGAGTAAGAGCAGTTACGTTAAGTAACAATCAAAATACCAAAAAATTAAGCTCTGTAATAATGTAGCATAAACCTCACGACCAAAAAAGTTAATAGAAAAAGTTCTAAATATCTACAGATTGTTGTCTATGGGCGATTGCTTGCACAGGCTTGACCATGATTAAATGTTTTGCAGCATTTTTGTGCTCTCCTGTGTTTCGGCGCATCTCGGAAAAATTTTTCATCATATGAAAACTCTTTCTAACCAACAAAGTATTTATAGTCCCAAAAATATTCAGGTAACCATGCCTATTCACTTTACGATGCATTGTAATGATTGAGCCTCTAAAAGTTGACAAAATCGCTGCCGCTGACAGCTTTCCGGAAATTCATTCATTTGTGTTTTTATAAACAAGATATAACTTAGCATTCAACAGACCATTTTCCAGGGTCATAGGAATATTATTTTTACCTCCTTAACCTTTCACAGTGTGAGACTCACTCGATGTACTCAAACGTCTCTTATGAAACGTCTGAGAACCACATAAGGTACTCAAATGTCTCTTATGAAACGTCTGAGAATCACATAAGGTACTCAAACGTCTCTTATGAAGCGTCTGAGAACCACATAAGGTACTCAAAAGTCTCTTTTGAAACGTCTGAGAAGCACATAAGGTACTCAGACGTCTCTTATGAAACGTCTGAGAACCACATAAGGTACTCAGACGTCTTTTATGAAACGTCTGAGAACCACATAAGGTACTCAGACGTCTTTTATGAAACGTCTGAGAACCACATAAGGTACTCAAACGTCTCTTATGAAACGTCTGAGAACCACATAAGGTACTCAAACGTCTCTTGTGAAATGGCTGAGTACCACATCACTGTGAAATCCCTGACAACATTGTAAAAGACGTGTGGCCAAAACCAGTGAATTGTCTGTGACTACTGAAAGGTTAAACTACATTCTGTTTTGATAAGAATAGCTCATTGGGACTCCAAGCAACTCTGCTTCTTTAGGCAGCCAAATAGCAGGCAGAACACACTCTTGATGTGTGTAATGATACAGATGCTTGAGTCCAACGGTGGAGCACGGCTCTGTTTTATCAGTTCCATAGTATGACAAAGTTTTCACTAATTAATATTCTATTGTAACAGAAACACTTCACATTGTTCAGGGTTGGTAGTACTTGAAGTCGTAAGTGCTGATACAAAAAAACGAAGTGGTTATGTTTGTTCAGTTAATGAGACGATAGCGTCCACAGTGCTACCCATGCACAGCAGTACAGCGTACAGGGCACAGTAATGTCCTGTAATTCCCCATGCACAGCAGTACAGTGTACAGTGTACAGGACACAGTAATGTTCTGTAATTCCCCATGCACAGCAGTACAGTGTACAGTGTACAGGGCACAGTAATGTTCTGTAATTCCCCATGCACAGCAGTACAGTGTACAGTGTACAGGGCACAGTAATGTTCTGTAATTCCCCATGCACAGCAGTACAGTGTACAGGGCACAGTAATGTTCTGTAATTCCCCATGCACAGCAGTACGGCGTATAGGCCACAGTGATATCATGTACTGTGCACAACAGTACAGCGTATATGCCACAGTAATATCATGTACTGTGCACAACAGTACAGTGTACAGGGCACAGCAATGTCATGTACTGTGCACAACAGTACAGCGTACAGGCCACAGTAATGGAAATTTCCCTTGGACAACAACGTAATTGACGTACAAGACAATGCAGGGCAACACATTCACCACATTACACCACATCTGAGTACAGTGCAGGGCAACACATTCACCACATTACACCACATCTGAGTACAGTTCAGGGCAACACATTCACCACATTACACCACATCTGAGTACAATGCAGGGCAACACATTCACCACATTACACCACATCTGAGTACAGTGCAGGGCAACACATTCACCACATTACACCACATCTGACTCACATTACGGGAATGTTCCCCTTGGCCACCGGCCACAGCGGCCTCTAGCGCAGAGCCGCCGCCGCTAAAGTGAGCACCGCGCAATATTTTCTCCGCATAGCTGTTATGTCACTCTATCTCTTTTATTGAATTAATAATTAGTGAATAAATGGATTTGTTTCCGTCTGAGGAAGTAACACAGAGTTTGTATGTGTCACCGAGTGCTTACGGATGTGCCTTCACAGCCCTGAGACCACATCATCCTTGTCAAAAAGTTTGGATTACTGCCGAAATTATTTTAATTTTTAGTTTAACTTCTATTGTGATGCATTCAAATGCAGTAGTGAAGAAGATAAAAAAACACAAAAATTGTAAGCATCAAAGTTCATGAAGGTAAGTATTATTTTAGCAAAAGAATGTTGCATCTATTTTATCGGTTGATTGAGTACATCTATTTGAAGCAGATTTTCCATAACGGAACGTTGTTGGCGACACTAAGGGAGCAAGATGGTAGAACTTAACGAAGACGTTGAGGACGAGTTGTTTAACATCCTCTTCCTTCAGGGATGAGTAGTTGATCATGTAATCTAAGAATATATGTTTCAAAATTGTAAAAGGAGATTCAGAAAATATTAGGAAATCTAAAGGAATAGACTTGGAAAATGATATGAATATTATTGATTCGGCAAGGATTAGAAATAATTTATTAATCCATCGCAGTCACAAATGCATCATAGGTAAAAAAAATTCTAATTTTGTATAACGACGAAGAAATGGGTTGTGTGGCCTGTCTAACATGATATTTGAATTGTAGGGCATTTCTTGTTTATACTGCATAGAGGGATAGAATGATCAGAACTAATACACTGCAGAGGAGAACCAAAGGCTTCATAAGGTGCTTCATTAATATGATAGTATCAGCTATGCAGTAGACACCACAGTGGAAACAACTAAATTCCTGCTTTAGACGAGCAGGATATCCTTTACCGCTGGAGTTCACCACCGGAACAAGCAACGGATTTCCGTTCCCAGTACTGCTACGTCCGTGCGTGACCCCACTGGAACAACTGGCGAAATTTCATCCGTAGAAACCCATACGTTTATTTTCACAAGCTGACAAGCAATTACTCAGTAACCAAAATGCCCAATCCCCATGAACACTCAAGTACTCAAGCACTCAGACACTTGAATGCTCAAACAGTCACGCGCTCAAGCACTCAAACACTCAAGCACTCAATCATTTGAATATTTGTACACTCAAGCACTCAACGTCAGGACTTGGCAACTGTTTCGAAGATAATTGAGTCATTACTGTAGCTGCCCCATGAATAAAAAACTCGTGCCCCTTGCCTTCGTTTTCATTTACCCGTTGTGGCTCACTTATTCTTCGTTCCCTCAGGCACTCACTCCAATATGATGCTAAGCAGATATTCGTTCAAGTTACAACAAAAAGATATTCAAGTTAACTTGAAGCTAAGAAAAGTCTGGGGAATGGAAAATAAATTATGTATAAAGAAGACTTCCACAAAATATTTTAAGCAAGTAATAAATGTTATAGTAATTAGTTAAGATATTGGACTCTTGGAATGCGTGAGGATGACTTTAGTGGATCGGTTCATAAAAAAATAGAGTCAACATCAGCATGTGTTGAAATGTTCAGTTAATTCACGAATGGGAGTAATGAAGGATTTAATTTAAAATGAAAAAGGATTGAGGTGAAACAGAACAAAAAATAAATACTCAGAATCCGAAGGTATGTTAGCAGTTCTTTATTATCTTATTTTTCAATTTAAATGAACGAAAACAGGAGCAACACGTGAACATTATTTCACCACACAATTTTCCTTCATTCAGATACACTTGATACAGCGGAATTCAATGTTATACATTTCTTCCAAAAACGTTTTCCATTGATTCCGTAACTCCTAATGTACAACTTCCGCCACGACTGTATCCGGGCGAGCGACAATCTCATATTTCAATGCATCATTGAGGGGTCTAAAAAGATGAAGTCAGGTGGCGAAAGGTTTGTAGGCAGAATATTTTAGCACCTTAACGCTCAATTATTTGATGGGTTTGATAGTCTCATTAGCTAAATGAAAGAAAAAGTAAATTATCACACTGCAACACAATTCACAACAGGGAACAGGCTTAAGAGTTAGTGCGAACTACTGGCTGAAAGTTAACATCTTTACTTCTGATAGACCTTTCAGAGCGATAAATCTTATTATTACTCGGTACTTTTCTTTTTATTTAGGTGGTCAGTTGTGTTTAATTGTGCAATATTTTCCCACAAATTTGAATAATCAATCGCATGCAACTGTGGATGAAGATTAAAAACTTGTGAAACAGTTTTAAAACCATATGTAAATTCGGTACATAATGCACGCAGTAATTTAAAATCTCAACTATTAAATCAAATCATTATTCCTACTGATCGATGAAAATATTATAGGAGTTCTCTTACACGTATTACACGTATATCTTCTGTTCCATTTTTGTGCCTGTATTTTCAATTGTTCTTTAATATAGGCCAAATTCAACGGACTCAAGAGCTGTTAACAATAACAAACATTTAAATGCTCAAACAAGTTTGCATCATCGCTCCTGTGGTCTGACAGTTATTAATTCTCATGCCATCTTTCATGACCTAAGTTTCAAGCTCAACAGATTTACTTGATTGACCAGTCCTTGGTAGTTCAGTTCATTGTAGTTAGCAGATCCTGCTGTTGATGTTTCGGTGGCTCGATTTCTTGCACTGTAATAATGCATAGCAGTTCAACTGATAGAATTTAACGGGGAAATTGATCATACTTAGTAATTCAATTCATCGTATCGATGCATGTGATTAATATCTTATGTCAGTCCATAGTACATAGAAAGTCAATTTGCATTCTCTGGTAATTGCAAAAGTCATTTTGAGGTCGCTGGTAATGAGGTACTGACTTACAAGATGCGAATGCGTACAAGATCTTCAAAATATAGCACACTACGCATACATATATATTTATTCAAATGAGATTAACGCCTAATCATTTCGGTTCGCAAATAGTGCATATTATAAGCAAAGCTGCGCTGCAACAGATTAATGAAAAGTAAACTAGAAGTCCAAAATATCATTTTATTCAATAGATATTTGATGATTTTTTGACCATAACATTGAATATCGTAAAAAATAATGTACCTCGGTAATTAATATAAACTCTCAACTTTTAATGGAAAACGTTTCAATAATCCCGCCATGAGTAGCAGAAGGAAATATTGCTGTAGCCTCTTGAGACTAAAAAATTTTAGCCAATAGACTTAGTTACATAAGTCTAATAATATTAGTGTACACGTGCCATCAAAAATGATGGCAAATCTAGTGTATAATAAACACTTATAATACAGTATTTTTGAGCCGCAGTAGAAGTAGTTATAGCCATTCATGTCATATCCTAGATACAGAAATTCAGCATTACTGAAAGCAACTGCGAGCTTGTGTATGTAATATATTGTAATATTGTAATATAACACGGGATCCACGATACGGACTCGAGTATATAAGGCTCTGGATCTCTCTAATTTTCTTGAAAGTGACTTATTATAGTGCACTTGTACAGCGAAAATGATTGTATTAATTTACCAGTGAACTGAAACCAAGACCGTCAGTGCTAATTTTTCCCCATCTATTCTTAAGAGCGTGACACGAAACATATAAATAAATAAATAAAAATATATATATAAATAAATATATAAACACACGACGGTCATTCTTAGTATTAGATTAGATTAGACTAGTGTACCCAGCCGTCAAAAATGACGGTAGAGATTTTGTGATAATACCCGTGCCATCAAAAATGATGGCAAATACTGTTAGAAAGATATTAAATAAAATTACATATAAGAACGCAATGCAATATATTTAGTTTTATATATATTTACGAAGGACAAACATTTTAATTGAGTATTTCTTTAATGACAACATTCCTAGTGTAAACTAAGACCCTTAGTTTACTACTGCTGCAATTGACTCTGCAATTCGCGTCATATTCGGGTACAATGCACCGAATCATAGGGCAATACCCCGCCGAACTCGGTATCCACTGTTCGAACTTGAGTATATAAGGCTCTGGATCTCTCTATTTTTTTAAAGTGACACAAAACATATAAATAAATAAATAAATAAATAAATAAATAAATAAATATATATATATATATAAACGCACGACGGTCATTCTTAGTATTAGATTAGATTAGATTGACCTCATCGAGGGACCTTCAGATAACAATATTGGTTCTTGGCTCGCTGTATATTTGGAATAGTAAAGTTCAAATCTTCGACGATAGAATAAGTGGGGCAAACTAGACGAAACCGTTTTGGCTAAATTAGTGAACTACCATTGAACTTCTTTGAGTGTTTGAAAACACGACAGTCAGACTACGTTTACAGTAGCACATGCCGAACGGCAATGTCATTTTCATTATTTATATCTAACTGAGCATACATAACTCTTGGCTAGAACTCCGTATACCAGCGACTCAAATTGACAACTGCATGCAAAAAACAATGAAGTCGACGTAAGGCTTAGCTTCGCTAAGTAAAGATGCACAACAAATGATGAACTATAAATGAAATTCTTCACAAAACCCTTAGTTTAATTTTATTTTACGCATGTACATGCATTATCTCCAGTTGTATGTCATGCAAAAGAAGAGTATATATGGTCCAGGTAAATATACGACAAAAATACAATAGCTTTTTGAGCTAGTACAGACGCAGCTTAGATATCAGTTTTTATTATTTTATTGATGTTAAAATGACAGAAGAACTGAAATCTTAATGAAGTGACACGGTACATAACACTTGCACTGTCCCAAAAACTACTGCTCCTGAATATTAATATTTTAAAAACTTGAATTAATATAACAAGTATGAAATCGAATTCTTGCAACACTGTCACGTTAGTTAAGGGCCAAGATTTAGGCCACTAAGGAGTAAACGTACACTGTAGGGCCGTCCATCCACTGTACCTCGTTATTGGATAGAAAAAATAATGTATAAGGAAACGATCAGTTTGAAAAATCAATCTGATATGCATATGGAGCTTAAGCTTAAATTAGAGCTTATTAATAGACGGTTTGTCTTGAAAAAAATTGGCATACAAAGAGGTATATACGGTTTTATGCTCTTTCTGACATTATGTTCGTTGTGTGAACTTATTCTTGGTTTCAACTAGTTTGATATTCAGAAGTAAAATAAATCTTTTTAAGACTTTTTATTTTGTTGATTATAATCCTGGATGGCTTTCAATTTCTTTCATTTCAAACCTTCATGGATCATTGACAAGATCTGCTTCAACATTCCTAACACAAACAACTCATCTGAGTATTTGTATATGAAAAAGCCAGCAGCCACTTCCCCTCATGACCGTCTGTTTTTGTTCAACTCCGGCCAAAAATAGCAAAAAAATGCTGGTGCACTGCCTGTTTCCTCAAAAATTGGCTCAAAAAAAGCCGGTCAGACAACTCCTTTTAGCCCGGCAGTTCACTTATAGGACGAAGTGACGTCACTTCGGTAACAGAAAAATGGTAACTCGGGAGTTATGACCCAGTCCTAATTTTTACGACTTCATTGAGCTAGAATGCCCTTGAATCTTAGCAAGTTCCTTTTCCACTTACCAGAGAAGCAAAAGAAAGATAAAAGTGTTTAAAATTAATGTGTGTTGAGAAATGTACCCCAAGTGTCATAAAGGAAACAATGAAAGCTTCTTCTGTCAGCGCTGATCGTATGCTTGATTTCATTTACATCATGAATGTTAGGCGTAAAAATTTATCATATTTTTCCACGTCGTGTTCAGGCTATTGGGTCAGCACTGTTTGTTTGAAGTTGACAAAACAGAAATCAGCCGAAACAAATTAAATACGACAGTAGCTCCATTGTTGCATGGATCTTACTTCACAGTTACAAATACAGCTGTGACTCAAGTTGAGAGTAATTAATTTCGATTTTTCTGTAACATTGCAAAACTTTACGAAGTGTTCAAAATTTTACACCCACTTCATTCCAACGTTATATTTTTACCCTATTATCATCTATAGATCTTGAAAATATACCTTACGTCGAGTCCAAGGGCGAAAATCACCAAAATATCTTCTGTTGGAAAACTTAAATTGTTGACTTAAACTGATATGATTGGCAATCATGATCATTTAAAAACAATTATGCTACATAAAATACGTATGAAAAATGTGAATGCTGCATTTCATGCATCAAAATAATGCGAGCAATAGGAAGTAAAAACAGAGGGCAGAAGTAGATCGACTGCCCTAATTGTAGTCCATGTTGTGCACAGGAGTAAGTTAATAAGTAAATAAGTAACTTAATTAGTAAATAAGGCAACTTTCGTTCCTTCACGAAAGGCACAAGCTAAAGTTCTTTTGAGAGGTCTCACTATAGATTAATATTGATAGATTCTTGTTGTGGTCTGCCATAAGATGCCAATGACCGAAACACAAGTTTGTTTTTTATGAAATTTTTTTAAAAGATTCAACTTCATGCTGATTCTTTCGTAATAGTGCAGGGGCATGGGAGGGAAGTAACTTTGCATGAGGGAAAGTAACGAAGCATTCCATAATATTTAGGGAAAGCAAAGGAATAGCTACAGCTAAAACAATTAGAGATCAGGGGCTGTACCTTGCCTGTGCAGATCCAATTGCATTGCAAGCATTCATGTCTACGACGACAGAGCCGTCC
>VCRD01007586.1:0-20793 GCA_006783055.1 Trinorchestia longiramus
AACAACCGAATAATTATCGAAGTAATTATCCGACCCAAGAATGGGCCAGAAGGTTTGTTCCTATAGCCTCATTCTATTCTATTCTTCTATTCTATATAGAATTGCGAATTTTTTCACCTTTTTGTGTACCATTTTTTTAAAGTCCTCTCCTTGAGTAAGCAGTCGATAGGAGTATCAAAGTCTTAAGTAACACAAGGAACCTTGAGTAAACATCGCAGTGCAGTACCAGTTTCATCAATATTCTTGAAGTGACTCAGGTAAGGTCTGTGATTTCAACAAATTCAGGTCAAACATAAGCAAGTTGATGGAAAACTAGTCTTAACCCTTTGAGGCTCATACTTTCATTGGAAAAAAATATAAAACATGCTCAAAAATTCATAGATTGATAGGGATATTCCCTTACATTTATGATGGTGGTACAAATTTTGAGCTGCTCAGCAGCGCAGGAACTCATTTTAAAAAGTGGTATGCTATCTGCACCCCCAAGAATTAAACATGACCTCTTCTGAGGTATGAAATGTGTGCCACCACACTTGAAAGGGTTAGGAATGTTGACCGAGAAATACCTTAGTTTGCAGGCTGAGGCATCAAAGTCAGTAGTCTCGACCCGCAGCTTGATGGTGGTCTTTGCCCGCCAGGCTTTGCTGGCGCTGCCAGTGATGCTTGTTTGCTGCACCTTCCGGAACGTGGTCGCTTTAAGCTCATCGCCAGGCCTGATGATGTTGTAGATGTGCCACATGTCCTCACCCTCGTCCGCCATCAGCACAAAGTGCCTACAATAGCCCAACACATATGATAATTTGCTGAACTCACTGTATGCTCCCTACAACACAAATTAGTACTACTCGATGTCAAGCGGTAGCTAAAGCATAAAATTAATGGTACGAAACGATAATTTTCAAGTAAAGTTAGCACTTGAGATTAAATATCTCGGCACTAACACTATTTGCATAATCAAAACAAGATCTCGATTATTGTCCATTAATAAAACGCCAACGGTTACACAAATGCTGCACTTGCACTACACTGACTGCCTGACGCAGCATACAATAACCTACTATTAGAAAAATAAGTATGTCTCATATATTTAATAGAAACCAAAAGGCCTACGGAAGAATTTATGTAATTTATGAAAATATAGTTTAAATATTACACATCTGGAATTTTTAAAAATATGCAATGACAGTTTTAGGTGACATAAGCAAGAACAAAATAGGAAACGTATAGTAATTGATAAAACTATAATTGAGAGAATACCACTCACATAGCTACAATAATATTCAAGAGTACTAAGAACTCATGAATAAAATACACAATTGTAAACACAAAGGAACAAATAAAGCGCCATCTACTCTATGTAACGCCACCAAAACTGTACTTCTTCTGTTCAAGACCAATCACCATTAATCAAAACATGACATTGCAACTGGGCTTCTCAAACACCTTATATAGAGCACATTCATTCTCTTCATCTGTACCTCCAATCTCTGCACTAAAAGAAATGGTTGGAACTGTGACACCGCAGAATAACTTCTTCGTTCACAGTAACCCCTCCACATGACAACTTCCCTTAAAAGCTCCCAACGCTAGGTAGTCCTTACTTCACTCACAACGTCTGCATAAACACATAACTTTGAAACATCCTAACTTCCATTAAGAACCAAAATTTGAAACAAACTTCATTTTACTCTCGCAAAGATTAGTCTAGATCAGAGGTGGGGAACCTTTCTTTATGTAAAGGCAGCATTAATAACGTCCACTCCTCAAGAAGACCTCACACAATAGATTGACGTGGTCCTATATAAGATATTTTACAGAATTGTGACAATTACGTTTATAATTTGCATGAAAATGTAAAACCCACTACATAGAACGCATTAGAAAACGGGGCAAATGTATTTAAACAATTTCATATGTTTTAACATTTTTCTGAAAAGGCCATATAAGGCCGCACTTAATGACTGAATAGGTAGCAGGTTCCCCATCCCTGGTCTCGATCCTAGTCGTTAGGCTGCATCAGAAGACTCACCCGCTCCTATCTTTCTCCAGTTCACGATGGAAGATCTTCATGCTGAGTGAAGCTTACTCGCTAGAAGATGAATGAATTAAATCAAGTTTCTCATTAGAAACAAGAGGTGTTGTTTAACACCAGAATTTGTCTTTACCTTTAAACAGAAAAATACGAGCTACTTCAGTCAAACACTAACGTGATGAGGATAATTAACGTTATACTGAAGGACACAGCATTAATACCAATAAAAACTATCTTGCAGTAAAAATATGAAGCAAGGATAGGAAGAAATTGCTGTCAAGCAATAGTTCAATAACCTATCAAGTAAGCAGAGATCATGAAAAAAGGGAAAAACTGATGCTACCTAACCTTAACCCTATAACTTCAACAGATTCTCTCAACCAGAGACGGCTAGAGTAGCATTAGCTCAAGAAAATAACAAGAATTGTGTTCAGTGAATCCAAGTCCACTGGGAATGTTGAAAAAGAAAAATACCGACGAGCTCTCTGAGCAAATTTAAGCTCCCTACCTAAACTCGCGCAGCGCCAAGTCTCACAACTGTATGGCAGGAGCACTTCCAAAATAGCCCACCAAGTATAAGTGGCTACACCTTTCATATCAATCTAAAATATGAAGTACGAATCAGACTCGCCACCAAGTATCAATAGCTGAAGCAATAACAGCAAAAGAATGGAAAATTTTGATAATGGTCATATAACTAAGCATTCAATTTTCAACATGAACAGTGATCTGTGAATAATTAGGCATTGAGTGCATCTAGGAATAATAAGTTTCTGGGTCTCTAGGGATTGCTGATGCACGCAATCACCATGCTCAGGTACGCCGGGGGAACGCGAATCATCCCCTATGAGGAATAGCCTCAACCCTGCGGCACCTCTAGAAAAATTTGCCCAAAGAAGGTCATCAATATTGAATTTTCTTTATTGAAACTAAACATATTTAATAAGTTATAAACAATTCAAAACGAATACAAATCTGGTAGTACTGCATTACGATGTTCATTCCATCGATGGGCAGTGCAATATTGTCCATAATGAGCCACAACTAATTTATCTTACTTTCCCTCTAAATCACTACACACTGGATTTTAGCCCGTTTTTTCTTAGTGTTTTAATAGCAAAAAATTCCTCTCAACAAAGATAAAATCTATGGAAAGGTTGCAGTAAACAGAAAAAGCATCTAATATACCTGACATATTCTTGCTGGAGATTGGTTGCACGATACGCTGACCTTCTAAGAAGAAGGTAAAAAAGAAATAAATAAAAAGGAACGATAAAGTCAACCGTACTACAACACTAAACCCACAACAGTCTCCGAAAGCAAATGCTGATTCTGCGATAGATCGCTAGCAGCACTGAAAAACACCAACGCCCCCCGGTATGAAAACAAGCACGGACACTTTACATACCTCAAGAGGAGTTCAGCAAATTTATGTAACTCTAACGTCTCAGAGATGTATTGTACAACGTTCCCCCCCAGCATATACCTCCGGATTCTTCTGAAGAAATAATTTAATAATTTAGTATCAATAAAAATTTTCAAATCAACACGCCCTACGCTGAAGTAAATGCAAGTGGTACCATGTGCTCTAGAAACAATGAAATGACTTGTAATAGATGTTGCTTGCGAGATGACATAGACATGACAAAACACGAAGACATAAGAGTCATTGATAACACAAACCTCACCCATAATATATTCCCATAATCCAGGCTGATAGCAACAGAAGAGTAGCAAAGAACGCTCATGAAGAGCGTTTATATTTGTCTTACGAAGTTCACAGGAACGCTGACGAAAAATAACGCTATCAATAATGCTGTTAGGAACCAAAAACATTTCGAATACTCAGAAAAGTACAACACAACGAGAAACACTTTCAAAACTAACAATATAGATACATAAAAACCTGACGTTATCTTTGTCCTGGAGTATTAGTTCAATAATAGTAAGATCAAACTTAAGAATGTAAAAAACAGCTCTTTGGCTAGTTCAGATTACTTTGCACAGAAAAATGGAACGCTAATACAGATCATGATCACGCAGAAAATCGCTGTTACGTCAACAACTTCCTTGAAAAGGCCAAGAAAATAAAAAACAAAGCCTTCTCGCCTATCAAACTGAAACTCGGAGCGAATTCTTAAAACCAACGCTTTGAATCTGTAGCAGGCTGCTCAAGACATCCTTGAAGAACGTCATATTCTGATGGGACAACACACCTTCCCATTTGCCTTACGGCCGAGTTTGAATCCAACCAACCTGTCGAAAGTCAAACCATAAAAAACACAGACACATTGCTTTAGGCATAACGTCAAATCTTTGTTGTATAAATTATCTACATAATACTGTAACACATGCGATCATTATTTCTTTCTCTTCAACATACTGTATTCAGGGTTGAGTACGAGTGATCGTACGTCAAAAGTCTGATGCATGTAAGACAATATTTACAGACACTTGATAGACGCTCGAGAACCCCTCCTAGTCCTGAGGAGCACTACGTCTCAGAGATGAGCTGAACAGCAGTCCCCTTTCCAAGCATCAATCTGAGAAAGGCCCTCTGATAGAATTAAATATTTTTATTTGAGTTTTATTAATGATAAATTTTGTCTTCACTATTTGCTACATGGAATTCCATTGATGCTTGACCGGAATACTCTTTCCGTAGGAATTACTCAGTCTAATTTGTAATTACCTCGTGTTTCAAGGGAACTTCTCACAATTTCAATGATACATATTCCACTACAGACACGTTGCTATGGGTGGTGCTTTCCATCAATGACTAGAACATAGGCTTACACATTCGTAATAAAAGTGTAGTAACATTGAATACTTACAACATCAAGACCTGTTTGTACAGAAACTCCTAGTCAACTATACAGAACTGATTTTCAGTAGTGCGTCGCTCATCGTACCTACTGCTAGTAATGCCCCCACACCTAAGCAAATTCGGGAAAGTTATTCCGCGTTTAACCACTGTTTGCAATGCTGTTAATTAACTTATTGCCAGAAATAGTGCCTGTAGTGGCGATGACAATTCTGTTGCCAGTCCTCAACCCCAAGAGCTTGAAGGCTGCGAGCTCAGCAAAGGTGACCCCGCCTAGAACAAGCACCAAGACTACAGGTGGCAGGTTGGTGGTGTCATTAGACCATCCTGTCGCCGTAGTCGAGCCAGGGATGAGCTTTAGAGCGTCAGACACACTCTGAATCCCGTCAGTGAGGCAAAGTGATATCAGCTGGACGATGGCGGGCGTATATGCACCATTAAAGACATAACTCAAATGACTTGGGTTGTGCAAATCTATTAATTCGTCAGCATCAGGTATCAATTTTAAGCTCTTAGCAAGTGATCGCCAAGAGGAAAATTGTCCTTTGTTCATGAAGTTAGAAGCTGCCTGACGTAAGCCTCGCATTGTACTTCCTTGAGGCTGGTCCGTAGAGACGTCCGACACAGTGAGCAGCCCTGCTTGTCGTAGATCAAATAAACTGATAATGTGCCTATATCCACAGGCTGCGACTAACTGTGCAGTAAGCGCTTCATATTCCTTGGTTGACAAGCCATAACTCTGGGTCAATGAGAGTAAGCAAAGCAACCGCAAACACGAAGCCAAAGGAAGCTGCCGAGCACAACAATCCTCAAAATATGCTTTGGCTTCACTGGCCGGCGTAGCTCCAGTGACTAATCCGTGTTCTGTTGTCAATTGGACGTCGAAGTCACGTTTTGTAGCTTTAGTGATAGCTTCGCAAACAGATAAGTGCAATGATATACTGTTCTGCTGAGCTTGCAACAACTTTAAATCACCAGCAACAAAGTCTCTCATTTGTCCAGGTGTCATGTTCTTAGAGTCTTCTTTCTTCAGCTGAATTTCTTTTGCTCTTTTGACTAGCATACTCGGAACTCCAGCAAAATGCTTATGCCGCACCGATGCAAACACTGAATCCTTAGAATTAAGAAGAACTTTGGACGGGCCAGACTTGTTGCCATCAGGAGTGACGTTATGAGGTAACTCCACAACTCCTGCCTGAATACCGTAATGCTCATCAATTGAACCTTCGTAGGTGAGCTGGGTGAGGAGTGTTGTCACCAGATCAGCATCGCGATCCAATACGAAGAGATGACCGATCTCACACTTCTGAAAATAAAACTAAAGTGAACCAAAATAAAAATGAAAGTACAGTCCTAATAAAAGTAGACATGCTATTAAATACTATATGCACAATGAGTCATGAGGGTTCAGTTTTATCATTTGGGAAAGCATAACTCCAAAAAATAAAAATAAACACTAAAACTCAGAAAATCCTTTTTTAAAAATCCTTTACACTCTGTGGGAAAGAAGCGAGGGGAAAATAAATGAGTTTATTCAAACATAAAAACAAAAATATAGATACCAACAATTAACTGTGTTTCTTTTTTTCAACTTCGTAACCAAAAAATTGGCTACAATAATTAACTTTTACATAATGTAGCTGAAATCGTACGAGATAACATGATAATTTGTGTCTGAGAACTCAAACAAGAGAATTTTTATTATAAAGAAGAAATTTGTCAATAAAAATATCTTCTTGGAACTATTGTGGATGCATACACATTTAGTCACGCCACCGATTGATTTATTTTGTAAAGAAACTGACAAACGCAGCATTTGGAACGTAGATGATATAGCAAATAAAAAGCACTAATTGATACTTAATTTTAGAATAAATTCTACTCCTGCTAACCACTTTCATAGCAACTTGTAGAATTCAACCGATGAACTTTAAGTGTGAAAAAAGCAAGACAAATATATGTGGAGCACAGCTGGATGCAGAGGAAGACATGGGTCTATAGAGATAGCACGAGGTGAAAATAGGGAACATGGCGTCCCAATAAAACATCAGAATACTAATCTAGCATCAGAATATTTATTGTTGTGAAAATATATAAATTAGACTCATAAAAACACATCCAAAAACAAGATGATAAGCACAGTAAGTCGAACTCTTCCATGAACAAGTGTCATTGAACGTATTAGCACGGAATTCAGTAGCACTTATTTTCAACACATCCAGCGTCCTTATGAAGACCAGTATGTCAACAACAACACCTAGAAGCACAATGAGCGCAGCCTAGAACAACAGTATCTCTTGACCAAATAGCTTGAGAGCAGCGGCTCCTCACTCGATTACAAGAGCACTAAAGAGCGAGGAAGCAGAGAGAACATTTTAGCGTGTGTATGAGTCTTGCTAACTAACTCCGTTTGATGGGACTTAGTCCAATGAGTACACTCTGATAAAAATATTCATAACGTAAAACATACCAATAAAAAGGAACGAACCATGTTAGATGAAGACTTGGTATGGTCTCTGTCAGAGCGGAGTCTGTGGAAAGCGGTAATGACTGAGTGAGCAGCGCGACCGTGGCTGAGGACGCGCTGGGGTGAGCCGTATACGCTGCACAGCACGTGTAACGACTGACCTATGCCGGCACAGCTGCTCATGTCTCCATCCACGAATGCATCCCTACAAAAAGGTACAGCAGCGCACGAGATATTTTGCCTAATTTCTAAATAACAAAATTAGGCTCCATACTATACGAATAGGTGTTTTTGCAATAGAAATATTATGAAAAGACAAAAAAAAACAGTTCACATACATAACAGCAATCTTTACCAAGGGACATAAAAAAGAAAAGTACGATATTGATACAGAGATATAATATTTATTGCATGATGTCAAGTTTAAATATTTCAAGTTAATAAGCTTACTGACATCAGATTAAAGCAAACAGCTCTATATTCAATAGTTTCTGGCTAACTGAAAACTATCTGCTTTGTACCTGAAAAAATTAGGCATCTCCAGCGTAAGGAGATCATCATCTAGAGGTACAAATCCAGGACAAAATGGATGGAAGGATACAATACCACCATTAGACAAGCCCTCCTCCTCCAGCTGGCATTCAACTGCATAAGTGATGCTCGGCACACACACCACCAACACTCGACTGGAAAAAAAAACGCATATTAATATCAACATACTCATACTTTTACACCCAATAATTGTATATATTTAAATAATTACACACATCAACTTGAAAATGTTCAGAGAAAGAAAGACATTACCTAAATTAAAGGGGAAAAACAAGACTGATCTTGCAGGAAAGCACCCCAAGTAAACCTTGATGAATACTCAACATTGAAGCTCAGCCACTGAAACTTTAAAAATAAATGAAAGTTAATTACAGTTTATTTCCTACAGCACACAAAAATAATATAGTACAGTTTTTAGTATTCCAAAACTCGCTATATCATAGTTTGCACACTAGTAACCTTTCAAACTTCATAACAATCTAGTTTATTCAAACAATATTACACAGACGTTGGGAAGTACCTAGTCATAAGTGGCACATGAATCATGAAAGATCAGTTCATGTTGAATAGAATGAAGAAAATAACAAAAACAATTGTGCCCAGATAAAAGTTTACCAAAAAGATAAAATAAGCCTCATTCAGAATGATATGAAATAAAATTGAATATATGCTCTAAATAGAAGCTTGAAGATCATATCTTTTCTATCAAAACGTCTTAATTAGTCAAAATAACCATGACATGCACATTGATATATTCAACTAACAAGCAGCATATGAGAGTATGTCAGAACTACCGAGATTAATTTTCAATGTTAACCACCCAAACCCCTATGCTAACTCTTTAACTCTCAATACCCATCTCACCAATGCTAAAACCCCATATCTCCAACACTCAATACTATATTTCAAACTTCAATATCAATCTCCCCACTAATGCCAATCTCACAAGAGTCAAAACCAATCTCAAAATTTACAATACCATCTCACAACCTCATATGTATGCACATCCCACAACCCTTCATGTCCATTTCACAACCCTATTTGTTCATCACACAATCTTACATGTCCATCTCATTATTCTCCATAGAAGATCTACAGCTAATATTTTGATAGAGTAGATATACCATACAAAAATTAACAAGTTTTCTTCATTTTTTCTAGGAATTCTCCATTCTTATCCAACCTCAAAAGCAATCTAGGTTAGGTTGTTACTTCCACACACATTACACATGGTAAACAAGCTTACATATTTAACAGCAATAATTGAACTTGTTCATAGCAAAAAATTTTTACAAGTATATTAATATTGAAATTGTACTCTTAAATACAATTGTACCTGCAATTTTGCATGAGTGAAAAAATTTAATCCAAATCATATATTAATCCAACACATAATGGATGAAAATCACATACTTTGAGAAAAAGTAGCTAAACTGTTGCAAATGAGGATGCAAAGAAAAATATACATATAATCAGTAAGGCAATACCACAGGTAAAGCTTGATAAAGAGAAAATGAGGAAAGTACAAACCTAGAAATGAGTTTGGATTAAAATATGGTTGTCTGGCCCTTGTAGAAACTTAGGACCTCATAGTAACAATAAAGGAAAAATGTTTCAGATAAAGAATGCTAAAAAATTTAAATTAGCAGAGTTTACCAAGAATAATGCAATTACTAAGGAGAAAATGCAAAGGAGAACTGATGTGAAGCAGAAACATTCAAATAGACAGGATAGTAGACTGTTGAGGCAGTATATAAAGATAATAAATAAGGACAGCATCACTTTAGAAAATTTATAAAGTCAAAATAATGGAAGAAAACATACTAGAGGTGTACTAAAATTTGGATATATGGACTTCATGGAGGTTTTTGTTTAGTTACAATACTACATGTATGTGGATCAGGCAGTACGTCTTGCATCTAGTGTTTTTTCTTTGAACCCTGATGAAGAACAGAAAAAACATTTGATATTAAAATGATTAACCAGCTACATCACTTGTGAAGGTCATTCTACTAACATAAGCACCAGCTTCTCACTCAACATTGATGAAATGCAGATTTATGAGTTTGCATTACAGTAGTACTTTATGGTACTCATCTTCATCAATGAATCATAGAAGCAACTCAATTTGTAAGAGTACAGATGAATAAAATCAATACCAAAGTACACAGAAGCAAGTGAGCAAATTAATTCATTAAATTATGACATATACCAATATTATACCTACTTGCCTTAGAGGAATCACTGAGCTTTGAGACTGATTTTGCAGTTGTAGCTGCTCTTGCTTCACTTCTTGTTGACGGTGGTTGATGTGCTCAGCAATTAATTTAACAGCATCAGGTGTAGGTCGAATCATATACATGCGCTGGCTACATTGACCAGAAGGAGGAACTTGCTCTAGCTTGTAAATTTTGTCCACATCATGTTGCCTGCAGAAATTAAACAATGTTAGTTCTATTATTTGAGTTCATGAGGAGCTTTTATGTTTACAATAAAAAAAAAGCCAACTTTATTGCACTCCAAAGTACATCAATTTTATACAAATGAAATGGTTTTAGTTATGTGTTGTCCCCACTTGAATAAAGAAAATACACATAGCATGACATAATGACATTTCTTTAGCATTTCTAATCTATTACAACTCCTTTCATTCTAATGGAAAAATACCTATGCACATATTAAACCAAAAACATGCATTAATAAACTAAGTACATACAACACTAATGCAAAATTAAAACAATCTACAGTGAATGGTGCCTTCCAATTTCAAGTCTCAAAAATCAATCCTTATGTACTGTGTACAGTACATCTATATTTACAGCCATATTAATGTATGCCTGGTGTAAAATCATTTCAAAGATAAGAAAAATTTGCCTTTTTGAAATTTAGGGTCCTAAAAATTTGGTTTTTTACAGAACTTTGCACTTCAAATATACAATATTTTTATAACATATGTCAACCCAATAAAGGGTGAGCCCTAAAAATTAACCAAAGCATCATTACTTATTGATATCAAGAATATCAATACACAATAGATGATAATTAGAAACATCTATCTTGTGCATGCAATTGGATTATGGATAAGAATTGATAGAAGTACAATAACATATTGGTTAACTTTTTGGAAGGTCACCCTGTAGTGTAAAACCTATTATGTATTTATATGTGTGTTTGGTGTCACACACTATGGAAATGATAGAAAATAGAATTTTTGTTTAATTTAGGAACATAAAATTTTAATTATCTGCTGGATTGTAAAAATTCACATGTACAATTTTTTGAATAATACTTTTTTATACTTTCAGGTAATGTATTTTAAGTATATGTGGATAGCACAGGTAGAAGATTACTATACATCACATGAGTTTTTTCACTGTAAGTCTTATTTCCCTTGAACACGGAAGATCCTTCAATTTCAATATGCTATGATGATACTCTTAGTTTCAACATAAATAAACTTTATTTCCAATAGAATATACAGTACATACACATTGCATTTTACATTTTAAATGTTAATATCTTATGTATAGTGATAATGCTTACAAATAAAATCTTCAAAGATGTAGTGATCCTACAATCAAGATCCCTATCCTCTGTGCTGCAACTTGCAGTAGAGGCTCGTAGAAGTGTATCAATGAGCGTGAGTGAGGTGTAGCTTATGCTAAATGTCCAACAAAACAGCTGTTGGAAATGTTCTTTTAGCTGTCAATGGTCAAGCACAAATAAACTGTGACAGCTACGGGGAACGAACCTGGGCTTTCCGCATAGCAAACGGGTACCCTCACCAGTCGGCCACGTTGGGAGCTATCATAATACATCGTTGAAAACCCATGCACTTTCTCACATGTACATATAATGTATACAACACAAAACTTAGATACACAATAAAACTTCAAAATACAGAACTTTCACAAATTCTTCAACTTTTCATGAAATAAAAAGAAGAATATTTGAGCCACAAATATATTATGGAAAAAAATTTGAAAGGTTTCATTTAATGAGTTTATCTTGAGCATCTAACACATCCTCACTCACATTCCTGAATGTGATGCTTGTAGCCTCTATGGTGTCCCTCTCTTGCTGAAGCCTCCAATCATTCCTGCACTTAGCATAACATCTAGTCTTGGTGTAGTAAATAATATAGTTGGAATCTTTTTACAACTATTTCTTGCACATAATAATCCATCAGTTTGTAACCAACAAGTTTACATTTCATATGCACTTTAAATCTTTTACAAGCAGTTTGATACACAAAGAAACCTGAATAAATTATTTAGTAGCACTAGAATGTTTGAGCCCTTAGAGTGTTGACAATATTTATGGTATCCAGAATTCACACATGAAATATCTTCAATACACAAGTTTTACATAATCCTGATATCAATCTCAAAGGTGGAAATATTTCTTTTTTTCAATATTGACAATGAAGATTTCTCTAAATAAACCTTACCAAATATCAATTAGAAAACAAACAATTCAACTTCTGCTTGCTTTATTACCCAGTCTATGTACCACAAAATGCAAGTAATAAATAAAGGTGCTGCCGAACTTATATATATTAAATACCAATGCCAAATATTATTTTTCAGTTGGGGTCATGCTGCCCAAATATCAGCTCAGCTAACTTTCACAATCATACCTTAATGTAGCTGCTTGCGAGAGACGATCCAAAAATTTCATGAGACTAGCATCGATCACGAAATCTTTCTTCCCTGGTAGTTCTTCCAGGCAACACACCAGTGATCTGCAGCCTAGCTCTTTGAGCATCCATACGTCCACCCCATCCACCTTCCTGTTGCAGTGACCAGACATGATGCAATGCTAGTGTTCAATGCAGGTTGCAGTCGGAAAATTTCTACGATTAGACACTGGTCTTTGATCTGTGATAATGGAATGCGTCCATGTGTGTTTTGGCAGACGTACGAAGCTTGATAATCTTCAATTGAAGTTGAATTCCTTTACTTCACATCTTGTATTTATTTTTCATATGTTTTGTACCAGAGTTCCTTTTATATGAGCCTAGGTTCGTAATAAAATTAAAACCGTTCCCTATCTTCAAGATTTATAATGCTCTCTATGGAATAATATTCACGAATTTCCTGTATTTTTCAGTTTCATTATTATCCTAGTATAGTATTATCTGAAATTTGAATTTCCTCAAAGTGATGACGCTGAAAAAATAGTATAAATAATGTCCAATCAATTAGAAAAACCGCTTGAATAACACCGGAGGGAAAATCTCGACACCGAACTCAACCGGAACTTAAAAATCTTGAGATCTCCAGAAAAATTCTTGAAACGAACAGTTTCATTAATTATTTTCGTCCTATGCATCGTAGAACCTTCATTTTGGTCTCAAATTAAAGCTAATAACCTCCTCTCACTGGATAATTATAAATTAACCCTCTTTGCTTAACCACCCGCACATTTATTTCATAAGCAATAGCGGCTACTAATTAAGGTACGGAGCTTAGAAATGTCGAAATGTATTTATAAATTTAAATACATTTCGAATGATTTCTTTTAATCTCAATATTAATTCAGCATACAACTGTTTACAAGTACTGCAAAATTTTATTTTACTGTTGTAGCTTTTCATCTATTTTTAATGTTTTTTCACTTGCAATGGTGGGGATGAAATTTCAACATGCTGATAAGCATAGAATTGATCTCAGCTATCTCTACTCAGTTTCACAACAGCCTCTCCCGTTAAAAATCATGAAGTAAATGTTGCAAATCACATTGATAACAAAAATACCCAATTTATCCTGATAAATGTACTAAAATTAGGCCGAAATCCACGTGTTTCATGACAGTTCCAAACCGAGACACTGATTGAAAACGCCTGCAGCTTTCAAATTGTTATTGTTACAACCCTACAAACGTGGTTATAACCCTGGTAGTTGCTCACACGTTCGCCTATGACACCATGCGAGCAAGCAGTTTCATGAACCATCGAACAGGCAAAAAACTCAGGGATGCCAACCTGGGAATTTAGAGGTAGTTAACGGCCCCGGCCAAAGCTGACCCTTAAGTCAAAGACTAAGAATGTGACTACATGCTAAGCATGTGGGACTGTTTATGACAAGCAGGATCTCCCAGTGATGCCCTCACTAGGCTGGTTCCTGTGCATTGAATAACTCAAGATGGCCCTCAACTAATTACTTTAAACGACACTGGCTCATAGGAGAAAAGCTCTCGGATGCCACCCTGTTGTATGTGTGTGTGTATTAGAGGGAATTAAAGACCCCAGCCAAACACTGGCCCTCAAATCTAAGTCTAGGTCTAAGGCCTGCGAGCCACCGCACACAGCCGCGGTCATACACCACTCAATGTATTTATTTTATACATTTTACTGCTTAGTATTAATCGCTTGAAATTGAACAGTAAAAATCCTCGCTGTCGCACAACACATGTCTCTATCATTTTGTGTGAAATTTATGATTTAAATTTCGTGAGCCTATTTAAATCTAGTCGAAATGTTATGACTTAGATATCTATACTAAAGTTTAATACAAAATAGTACAGGTTTCGTCAAAGGGCAAAAAACGATTTCATAATACAAGAAAAATAAGTTAATCTGCCTCAATCTACGAGTAAAAGAAATTTTACTTATTGCAACAGCATAAAGGCGTCGCTACACAGTAAATATGGCCGCATTTAAATCAGCACAACACATTCTGCAACTCACGAAGACAACACTCAGCCATGAACAGTGCCACGGTGTTTTGTAGAAGTAGTACTAAAGTATAGCTTCCTATTTAATTTACTGATTTAATTAAAGCCACCATACCTACGTGGAGACTCCAACACCAAAAATAATGAGGTATTCTTCTTCAAATTATGTATATAAATATTTAGAGTTTATTCAGACAAAACCAAGAACAGTTTTTTCAGTAATTACTGGCCGCAATCTCACTGAATAATAAAATTGGCTTCTACATGCGCATCAAAATTACGGTTACTAATTCAGAGGTATGGTAAGCACAACAAAAATTGTTTTATTGAACAAAAAATACGTTTCCAAATTGGTAGAGTAATTTTAAAGAGATAAAACCAAGAAAATACAAATTAAGCATTCAGTTTCACTAAACTGCAAACTAACAACGGCTACAGTTGTTATATACTTGAACACGTCACTTGAATATTTCATCACATGTACCATAATTTCCAAATGCAGTTGCATAGAAAAAATTTCTACTGTGGCGGTATTAGAATCCAATGAAGAAAGAAACAATGAAGCTTAACCAAGGAGATATTTACTGCGGGACCTGCTTTTAGAACAAGCCTAAGCTAACAAATCGTCCTAAAATCAGCATGAATTGGCTAAAAACCATTCTGCACACTTGCAACACTTGACAATCATGTGACCAGCCAAATATAACTGATCAAGTGGATACTGATGCTAGTTTGATTAATGGTAAATGATTAGTCGTTACAGTCATCCCATTGATAATCAGGTCCTAGAAGTCACCCTTTATATCACGAGTCATAGCTCTTCAGAATGTAATTCTGTTCAGTTTGCTTAGTTTCAATACATGCAGTGAAAGATTAAGATTACAAATTGATAACTGGATTTTAGTTTTAGTTTCTGTTTGCCAAATTTCACTCTTACAATCGTATAAAAACAAATTGTTTTGCTAGGTTGCATCAAATGAGTTCACAAGATTGCTTAACTCTAGTCAAGCGTACAAAGCAAGGAATGTGAGGAGCAACGAATGTTGAGGGATACCCAATACATTTAAAACCACTGATAAAATTATTATAAAAAACAGACTTGCAAATGATTTTCTACTACAAATGCTACTCATGAAATTGCAATTGGCTGTGGACTAAATAGAAAAGAATTTGGATCAGAGTGGGATAATAGGTCACATAGAAGCACGTCTAGATAGCCTGCTTTTTAACTATACTAGATAATTTACAGGCAACAAATATTTCCATAAAAAAAGGAAGATAACAATTCAACAACAACCGCCTCCTCCTCCTCCTCCCCCTCCTCCACCTCCTTTTTTGGACTTGGGTTTGGCACGACAAACGCCACTACGACGATCTTTGAAATCTTCATCCGAGTCAGAGGACGAATTTTCCACGGAGTCGCTGGAGTCTGTGTAGTTGCCCAAGCCAGGCAAAATGCCCACGCAATTCAAGTACCCTGTCCTGCCAACTGTACGTGGGCTTGACAACTCAGAATCATGTTGGGTTCCATTTTTGTCTGGCAAGGATAACGAGGCATCACCAGTGCTATCGGATGATCCGTTTTCAACATCAGCCTCTGAAAATAAAATTGTGTAATCAGTAAACAATTTGGAGAAAACCTCTTGCATGAATGTTCAATATCACATTGTGTCAAATCTGATATAGCACAGCAAATAAATAATTCAAAAATTTTGGTAGACCATTAACACACACCCTGTAAAAGGTATTATCAAAATGACTAGTCTGGATAACCGATATCCATAAATCATGAAAAATTTGAATATTTCCTCACTCTTTAATAAACCACTTACTAGTTTTCTTTGGTGGGTTTGCACTGTTCTGTGCACCATCTTGTTTTCGTTTGATTGCTCCACTTAGCAAAGACTTCTGGGAAATATTTTTACTCTTGGGCAGTGCACTGCTGGAGCTTGATTGACATGCTGCAGCCACCAACTCACTAGACCGGGCCATCTCCATTTCAGCACGTCTCTTTCTGAGATTAGACAGGTTCGCAATCAATAGCTTCCAAACATAGAGATAAAATACCTAAATTTAAATACTCTGGACGTCTGGACAAGCAGTACTTGTTACACTAACATCCTAAAATAATGTAAATGTGCACTAGGTAAAATCCAAATACAATTGAAACAAGGCAGAGAACCCCATTAACAATTTGCTAAATTATATTGTCTATTCTTTACCCACTTCATGTATATTCTTCACCCAATTATAAAGAAATAGAAAACAAATAACTAACTATACAATCATCCCAATAAATTATTTTATTCAAAATTCAACTCAATTTCCTTGTTTTGAAATTAATATCCTAGAAATTCACACAGACTGCAAATTTGTAGCAGATAATCCATTGATGACCGAGACCTTCATAAACTAACAATGGACAAGACAAGTTCAAAAATCTTACAAAAATGCAAATTCAGAGGACTTTTTTATTCAATGGATATGGAAAACTACTTGTATGCATATCCTGACAGTGTATACTGAAACCAAAGGTATTTGGGAAACCTAGAAATTTTGATTTTAATGTCTGATGCATACAAGCATGAAAACCAACTATCCTTCATAATGACAACATAGAAAAAAGATCAGCACAAAAGTATTCAAGATTTACAACTATAACTTTATCAGCATCAGTTCAGTCCCCTGTGCAAGATCATTTAATGAAGATTAGCAGTCATGGAAGAGAAACGTGAGTGCTTTAAAAGCACAATTTTCTGACAACAATGGGAAGTATTCAACAATTTGCTTTTCCATTCCTGCCAATAGAAGACATTATGGCCATACTCATAACTTGCAAGCAACTGTCCCACTGTCATTCTTTTCCAAAATTCTAACATTGGCTTTGCAATGGTCAGGAGCCCAAAGGCATTACTTAATGAGAACCTACTATCTTATGAAATGTTATCTTCCTAATATGGATGAAAAAAAGGGTAAAAAACACCTTGATTGCTAGATCTAGTGATGAACTTGCTTAAATTTTCAACTACCAAAATACTATAGGACAACAAAACTATAGGATAACAATACCATAGGGCAATAATAAATGGAAAATGAACCCTGTTATGGTTTAAATCAAGAAGTACTGTGAAATGCTTGGCAATCACAATGATTTTCATTGTAAGATGAAATACTTCCCTTAAAATATCATTTTCATTAGTACTATAATTTGGATAAAGTAATACAGTATTTAAAATTTACAAACCTGAAATCAGAGAGAGCACTGTTTTCTTCATCTTTCACCTTTTTCTCTTGTTCCATTTTTGTGCGGTCCACCAATTCCAGAAATTCAACTTCATCATCTTCCAAGCCCCTCACCATGTTCTTCAGCCTGAAAAAAGTTGATACCATAAGAGAACCTGGTTAAGCTTGCTAATTTTATTTTTCTTCTTAACACTTAGTTTCCTTTCACTGGTATGTATATTTCAATTTAAATACATAAGAAATGAGAGGAAAAATGCCTGTTCCTGAATGCTAATAAGTCAAAGCCAATCATCTCACAAGGATGAGAACAAAAACTTGAAAGAATAACATTTTACTTCCTTGACAATATAAATTCAAACAACCAGCTCCTTTATAAGTTATATACAATGATTACTGATTATAGTAATAATCAGTACCAAACACAGTGCTGACAAAGTAATCACTGGTCACTGTGACAAAAACGATGTTGATTGACAAGATTCTCTAACTTGTTTTAATTCAGATTTGCTTGCACCAGTAATCATTTTATATATTTCTATAAGAAATTATCAATATTAGTAGTCTTCTTGGCCACAGAAAGTCACATTTGGGTAAATTTATTTTTCTCATAAACAGTTGTTTAGACATCTGTATCATGGTCATATTCAAGCAAAACAGGATGCAAGGCCCCTCTCACCATTGTGATATCTAGATTAACATAAGATGTGCTGACTTGGTCAGCTTAAAGTGTAATGACTAGGTCAGCTTAAAGTGTGCTAATTTGGTCAGTTTAAAAAGTGCTCACTTGGTCAGCTTAATGTGTGCTGATTTGGTCAGTTTAAAAAGTGCTCACTTGGTCAGCTTAAAGTGTGCTAATTTGGTCAGCTTAAAGTGTGCTCACTTGGTCAGCTTAAAGTGTGCTCACTTGGTCAGCTTAAAGTGTGCTCACATGCATCAGTCAACATCAGATTGGAATCAAGTAAAGACAGTCTAACACACATGTCAAACAAACCCTGATTTATAATTAAAAATTAGTAAACAAGAACTTATTGTATTACTTGTGATGTAAATATCTCTTGGTAAGACTAAATTTTCTAAAGACAATTTCTATTCAGTTCTTCATATATAACCAATTATGCAATTTATATCTATAACTTGATGCAAAAGTTAGCACCTCAAATTTGAACATTATTTTAGGAAACATCAGTATAAATAAGACCATCAACAAAATTTATTTTTAAATAACTAAAATGTTGACATGCAGCATTTTACATTCCATATATTGATGCTTGTTTGAGAGATGCATTTAATACTGTCATCAAAAATAGAAATTTTAATCTAAAATATTGAACTTACCTAATGTTATAGATACTCTAAAAATAATTAATATTCTTTAAACTTATACATAAATTTTGTGCATGATAATTTTTCTAAGTTACATGCTTTAAAGCATCATGATTGTTGAATAACAGAAGTAAAATGCTTTGAATTAAAAATACTGAAATGTTACCCTCAACCTTCATATGGCAATATACATTTTAAATTAATTAACAATTATTTACCTGTGAGCATCTTCATATTCTTCCTGCTTTTTAAGCTTTTGTTCTTCAAGCCTGTGGTACAGAGTCCGGTTGTCTACGGGGGGCTCCTCTGGTGGTTCCTCAGGATCATCCTCTCCTTTTGTTGCTTTCCATGCTTCTTTCAATTTCTGTTTTTTTGCCGCAATGTCAGATTCGCTAATAAACCTGTTACTCATTTTGTTCAAAACTCACAACTGAGGTTAATAAGAAAATTAAAGTCAGCATGAATAACACAAGTCCAAGTGATTTTGCATGCACACCAGGGCTAACTTAACTCCGTTGAAACAATGAACTATTTATGTTCATGTTCATGAGAGTTTATGAGAAACCCAGATACCCTCTTTATACACCTTTCCAATCTTTTTCAGATGCTCCTGAACAGTAGACCAAGGTGCATCAAGTCTTATGGACAACGTTCGGATTGTTTGCCGAGGATCTTCCTCCACTGCAGCTTTCAAAAGTTCATCATCCAAAAGACAGGGTCTGCCCTTTCGAGGCTCATCAGCAAGATCAAAATTACCTTCTTTAAATTTCGAAAACCATCTACGGCAGTTTCTAACACTCACACCTTCTGGATAGACAGCATTTATGTTTTTCACTGCTGTTGTTGGATTGCTACCTTTGTGGAATTCATACAACATGCAATGACGCAGATGATTCACTTTAAAACTTTTCTCTTCCATGTGCTATAGATGCACTTAAAATATCAACTGGAGTAGTTTTAATTAATGTGAAGTTTAAAACATTTCCTGTGGTTGTTGAAATTGTTCAAAAAAATGTCTAGTGGACACATGTGTACCAACACGTAGTCAACGTGTTAACTGAGTATCTGACATCCTACCTGACCTTGAAAAGCACTGTTTGAACTTATTTCTTATGTTTTAAGGTTTCAGTAAAGAAAAACAGGCAAGCTTAGAAGACTTAGACTTAGATTTGATCAGCATTTGGCTGGGGCCTTTGTAACAGCCTATAATTCCCCCTAATACACATACATACAACTGGGTGGTATCACAGAATTTTTCTCCTGGGAGCTAGCATTGTCTAAACTAATTTCTCAAAGGCTACCCTGAGTCATTCCATGCACAAGAACCAGCCAAGTGAGGGCATCACTGGGGAATCCAACTCATCATAAACAGCCCTCATGCTTAGCAGGAAGTCACATTCTAGTCCAGGAAATTGACTATTCAACACCAATGGCTCTTATTCCATGTAGGCAGTAAGAAATTTTTCACTGCATCCACAGCAATCATGTAATATTCCTCAAACAGCACTGAGATTTCTCATACCCAATTCCTCTTCCACACACTCAATTGCTGCTTTTCATACCTCACTCTCTCATGTATGCAAACCATTTCCTATAGACTTAGACTTAGACTTAGATCGAGGGCCAGCGTTTGGCTGGGGCCTTTGTAACGGCCTTCAATTCCCTCCAATACAC
>VCRD01007587.1:20143-38672 GCA_006783055.1 Trinorchestia longiramus
GCAGACCTCCTATGGTTAGTAAACGCAATGAGTGATGGTGACGAGGTTTTCTGTTTTTACTGAACTTCATGGAGTTTGCTCACCCTTACAAATCTGCGCAGGCATATTACAGCCCTGCCTTCACTGCTTGCCTACTGACTACCCTCTTTGTATCGCTGAGATACCGCTGCTGTAACTCCAACTCCTGGTGCCGACAACTCGTGTGGCCAAATCACTGTGGACGAAAACCCTGAAGATTTGGCCATTTCCCTTGAGGCCATAACTTTTATGCAGAAATAAAGCTGAGTACTAAGCTCAATTGGTCTTTCAGTTCTCCTCGAGTGGGTGCTATAACGCAGGCAATTTCAACTCATATTAAATTGAAGTTCACCGACTGGTTGGCAAAAAAAATTCCCGCCTTAACCCAGAAGGTAACAAAGCACTCAACTCCCCACCTATGAAGACGCCCATCAACCTCCCGGGATCGTCGCATGGAGCTCACCATCACCCTTACTCTTAGAAAATGTTAACCTTAAGAATTTGAAAAACCAATGTACTAATGTCTATGTACTGTGTACTCGATTGGAAATAGAGATTGTTTGTTTGTTTTTTGTTTTACTGCCAACTCTTCTCTTTTTTTCTCAGGGGATGTCCGGGACTTAAGGTTGTCCCGTAGGATAAATGATGAGATCGTTAGAAGTTGGGTTTATTGAAAGCCGTGATCTGAGAACAAATCACAGATTAAGTTTACAGAACTAATTATTTAACTTAAAATTAAAATACTACTTGAGATAATACTGGCATTCGAGATGGCACGCATGATTGTCTCTTCAATATGCCGACACTAGAATACAGTTCAAACACAATACTGGCCATTGAGGCTGACTGAAAAACACTGGCAGCTACACTGAACTAGAGTGACGGCATTAATCTCACAGTTGCAGCTTAAGTAACAAGTTGCTGCCACTTGTACAAACAAATATAATTTTCTTTTGAAACAGTACTATTATGAAGATAATTCCCTTAGAAAGGAAAGCATATAATTGAAGGTTCAGGTATAAATGACTTGAGGTTTACCAACCTCAGTGTTGAAGAAAAAATATCTTGTACATCACATTTAAATGCCTGAGTGTCTCTACACAAAAGGGAATTGCCTTCCAAACTTCTTACTCAAAAATATAGTAAACTACCATGATTGACACATCAAAGCACGAGTATTGCTTAGAAACATATAACTGCAGCAATTCAACATCACAAATGAAAAAGAAATGGCTAACTGTATTTAGCAACAGGCACTGTTTGTTATGCAAAAAAAAATCATACACTTGAGCACACTGAATTAAAAATATACATATATATTGGTTGAGGAACTTTCTTTCCAATGTTGGGTGATGTGAAAACCTTTTATACCTACATTGAACACATTATAATACTGCTGTATACCAGACAACATTTTCTACATTCTACACTGAATGTTACATTTCCAGTGAATGAGTACTGAGTACCAGTTGAATCAATGAATTGACTATGCATGTAGAATGCTTTTTGGTATCTTACTGTATGTATGGCCAGGACTCTATTGAGCAGGAAAAAATGGACATTTAATTCATCACAAACACACTGATGAGATAACTTCCTGGCTCACATGAAATACATATATACTGACACTTGTCAGTATCACACATAAATTCTACAGCTATGCTTGTGCTAGAAAGCTGGTGATTGAGCAGGAAGGACTGAACATATTTAATTTATCACAGACATGGATGAGATAACTTCCTGGATTACATGAAATACCTATACTGATACTTGTCAGTACATAGATTCTGCGGCTATGCTTGTACTAGAACGCTGGTGATTGAGCAGGAAGGACTGAACACATTTAATTTATCACAGACATGGATGAGATAACTTCCTGAGTCACATGAAATACCTATTCTGATACTTGTCATTATCACACATAGATTCTACAGCTATGCTTGTACTTGAACGTTGGTGATTGAGCAGGAAGGACTGAACATATTTAATTTATCACAGACATGGATGAGATAACTTCCTGGGTTACATGTAATACCTATACTGATACTTGTCAGTACATAGATTCTGCGGCTATGCTTGTACTAGAACGCTGGTGATTGAGCAGGAAGGACTGAACACATTTAATTTATCACAGACATGGATGAGATAATTTCTTGGCTCACATGAAATACCTATTCTGATACTTGTCAGTATCACACATAGATTCCACAGCTATGACTGGCGACAGAATATAATATTAAATGACTCCAGTACCTTGAGCATTCTTCAGTGTCCAATGGGTATCACAGTTGGCCTCCTGTCTGCATAGGCTATGACTGCATTTTTACAGTTATGATAATGCACAATTAGAATGATGCTGATATCGACGGACTTATAAAGTTAAGTATACTCACGATCACGTTTTACACTTTACACAATATCTTACATTTTTTTTGATTTGGTGTGGACTTAACACTGTTTTTAAAGAACAATGCTGGCTACATGTGAATTCTATGGTGGCCGGAAAGATAAAACTACGCCGGCACACATGTGGCTAAAGCTGCTAGAATCTTGGTATTGCCGGCCAGCGACTATCCCTCTGTCCCTTTTTCTCTAATGCAAGTTCTAATATATTTATATTTATTTTATATCCTGACCTGTCAGGACAGGGGATGATGTATGTTGAACGCACTCTGCTTTTCTTAACCCCTCTATGCGTCCCGCCAATGCGTGGGTCGTCTTTTTCAGGGATCACCGGAAATCGGCCCACTTCGTTTGCTTTGAGGCACTTAGCGATATGCTGCCGAATCTGATATGTGTCAAATCTTAAGAGCTAAGGGTCATCTCCTTCTGCAATAGATGTAGCAAATGCCAGTGTATGGGCTCTGCAACTAGAACCGTCGTCTTGATGTTGTACGGAAATGCAATTTAACCGTATTTTTGAACGGATTGTACTGGTCGATAAACCTTTCATACGTACTCTTGCACATCATTACTCGGTTCAAGGTTCATGAATGGGGCTATAACAACTACATCCCCTTCTGCAACGAGTTCATGGCATACATTCGTTACTAGGGCCTAATGAAATCCACCTCTACCCATGGTATTTGAGCCATTCTTTTCGACTGTTATGCTGCATTGAGAATAATGGGTGTTGATGATTTGAATAAATGACTGGCGAGCAGAGTTTAATGATTAAGGATTATATACGGCGGGGACTGAGTGTGTTGTGAAATTAAAATGTTTCTTTTTGAAAGGCGTCATAAATACATCGATTTCATCACTAGAAAACCACTGGCTCGTTTCGAGAATGATTGACCTGCTTCTGATAAACAATTTAAAATCTGAAGAATGAACCCAAACCTTTTCCTTTCCGCTGTGTTGATATCAGAACCTGAAGAGTCTCTAATATTGTTTTTTTTTCATTTTGGTAATTTCTCGCTCTTTTTGGTCATTTCTCGCTCTTTTTGTGCCTTTTTTAGGGGGAGACCATGAGAGGATGCTCACTCTAATTTTTTGAGATTTAATACATTGGCTGCGTGACTTTTGGTTTTCTTTTCATTTTCTTATGTGTCCTCTTCCTTTGTTGTGGCTAAGTTCTTTCTAATTTTTGCACCGTACGATGAATCAGAGCGTAGCTTATGCCTACACCACCTTTCGACGAACTGTTCTTCACCTATTTTGCTTCTGGATTTCTTTTTAACAATTTTATAGTCATGAGCAGATTCTATGGTTCTGGCATTGGTTTGCTTATACATTGTTGTAACAAAGGCTGACGTTGTAATTCTTTTCTTTTGGAAAATATCTGACTTGACAATTTTGTGCCAGCCTTCCACCAAACCATTGGTCTTTGGGGAACAAGTTATTTTTCTGTAGTCGTTGTTTTGGTGGGGGTTCTTCGGAGGTAGTGATACAGCCAGCTTCGTAGCTCGCAGATTTATTATTGGACTCGATCAAAATAAGAGCAGAAGTTAAGGCCAAGATCGACGGCCAAAACTGGGAACTTGAAATCCGTAAACTCAGACTGGAACTGAAACTGAAACCAAAACTGAAACCTGCCCGAGTAAGGACCAATAAGTAATTCGAAATAAATAAAAAATTTAGCAAGAAGAATTAATATCATGAGACAACATTATATGACAACTATTGAGTAAAACACTAAGGCATCGTAACTAATTAGCTGGCAGTCAAAGAAATACAAAATGAGATACAGATAGGCAGCTTCTACCCGAGGCCATGAAATTTAATAACCGTATCAAAATGGCTGGTCGATCTTACAGTATGCTCGTCATAAAATACTCGAACGTAAAGACTTGAGTGAGACGAAATTAGACAATGAATTCGATGGCTGATGCAATAATTATTATTCAAAATATTCCATATTTGGATTAATTATAAATCTCAGAGTAACGCGAATCAAAGCACGACAACTTCAGACAATTCAAATCGTTTGAATGAAAACGTTACCACACTGAAATGAGATGTTTGCCATACAATCTGTCAAGTACACATGGTATCAAAACTGTTTCAAAATGAAAATCTTAAACCTACAGGGGAACATCTAGACTCGACCAAAAGACAAGTTCAAAAAATATCTAGTAGATAAAAAATATCTAGTAGAAATGCAAAACTCTCTAACACATTGTCAATAGAAACTTACCAGTCAGAGAGAGACTGAAAGCGCCAATAGGATTGCGGCAAGGACTACTATAAACAGGACGTGCACCGCCATGTAGCTGACTGCTGGAGCGGAGGCCAGTTCACTGCGTTCAGTTATCCTCTATCTGTCATAGTGCGAACGTTGTCGTAGTCTGTCGCTTGGTTTGAATCGGAGATTGTTGTTTGTTTCGAGGCACATTGCTGCATTTCTAAGTGGATACGGTTTGTTTACAAATTTTTTTGCTAATTATATGTATTAAAAATGCCGAACAAGTGAGGGGTTGTGAACTGTCGGGGTAATTACAGTAAGGAGAACAGGCGCCGCACAGTATCTTCAATGAGCCTGTTTCATGTCTGCCATCTCCAAAACTCACACTTCGTCCGGCGAAAGCTGAAGACCAACAACTGAAGTATTTTCTTCAGAAGGATAAGATTACTTCATTTGATGCTTTCAAACCTGAACGTAACCTGCAGAAGCAGTACGAGAACTTGATTATTTCAAGATCGAAAGAAAGGCTTGTGTGTTTGTTCATGACCGACAACTTCAGTGAATGCAGCATTCACTGTTATATTTTATTTTTTTACTCTCTTACTCTGATATGTAACGCGTGTTCATATTAAACACGCTATATACAGATAACTGTAATAATGATTAAATTAAATCGATCATCAGCAAGCCATACCATACGGTCAACATGTAATTAGAAAATACAATTTCAATTTAATAACAATCACAACTTTATGTTTTAAGTTTTCGCTCTCATAATTTTCCTTTTTCGGTCTTTCTCGGATGTTAAACATTCAATTCAGTTAAATGTAATGATATCAAGTCGAAGCTGTATCTAAAGAAAATATTTCGCTTATCACCTAAAATGCGTATAATACCAACCACGTCATATGTATCACCAATGATTACCTCTTAAGTCATCATTGAAAAAGCGAAGTTTCATTTGTTTCCCCATGTATATTTAACGTTCATTGCGTGATGTGAATGTTTACGTATGCCCGTAGGTACTGCTGTTCTATCATCTATGATACTATGCATGGAATACTTACAACCTAAGGATTTTATGATAAGGCATATTTAAAACCAATGCTGTTACATTTCTTATGTACCAACTTTATTGGAAATATACGGTTTTGTTTTGTTTGTTTGTCTGTCGGTGATTGTCGAAAACAAGCCCACTTTGTGTTCCCCACTAACGGTCAGTACGTTCAAGAACGGCATTAGTACCACTGTTTAAGACACTTCATCCCAACAATGGTTTTTGCTTCTATGTCTGTTTGTTTATATGCGTGAATGTTTGTATGTTTGGTTGTTTGCATTGGAATAGGTTTAACTATAATCAATTTGTAAAGTCTTAAACTGCAGCAACTCGGCTTTCTATAAAGTGGCCACTAAGTTCATACAATAATACATGTTAAGTCCGGTTAAAATTGGCATTTCAAAGCATGACAGTGCTTTAAACCATTTAAAATTCACTGTAAAACCTTATTATCCCTTCTATTGCTTGAAAGAAGTAATTTTTGAACAATTTGTCCGATAGAAAATGTTATGTTACTAAGAATGCAATGGCCTCCGCTACCGTAGTCAGCTACGCGGCGATGCACGTCCTGGTTGTAGTAGTCCTTGGATTGCGGCTAACTGGGCGATAGCTGAGACTGAACGATTGGGCACTAAGCCTCAAGACTCGTGGTTGACCATGATCTTCTATAGACGAGGGTTACAATTTGAAGTTGCAACTACGATTGAATTTTTAACTTTAAAATACTAGTTTCAAATGACGTTATATGCGTATAAAAATTAACTCTAAAATATTAATATAATACACCACATATTTGTATCGACTTCATGATCATTCTAAATTAATTATGATATTTCTGAGGCCCTACAGGTCTTCGTGCCACCCTAAGTTCCATACCAAAAGGGCGTAAAAGGAATGCGGTATGTTAGACTGTACTCCATGAATTCAACAAACAAACAACTTTATTGCCAATCAAGTACACAGTACATAGACATTAGTACATTGGTTTTTCAAATTCTTAAGGTTAACATTCTTAGAGTAAGAATGATGGTGAGCTCCATGCGACGATCCTGGGATGTGTCCATGGGCGGGGAGTTGAGGGCTTACCGATAAGTGCGAGCTCACGGCGCGAAACGAGAAACAGCTCGTATTCGTGCCGGGTTTCGAACCCGCGGCCTGTCTGCCTGAAGCAGAGACCTGATACCAAACACAGGCCGCAGACCACTCGACCACGGTGGCTGCATTATTCAAGTGAATAATATTCATTTTCCTCAATTTCTTGCAGATACTCCTCTTTCTTCACTTCTTCAGCAATAGCTTCAAATTTCTTTCCGACAGCACATTTTTCCCTGTATCTACCTACATCTTCCACGACTAAAGCATGCGTTGGCTCAACAAAGTTAAGGTCCAGCGCAGGGATTTCACTGTTTTTATAATGCTCAATGAGAGTTTCGATGCCTTCTTCAATCTAAGGGTTTTCAATGAGCTGCACAAAGTCTCGGAACATCGCGTATAGCTCGTTTTTGCCTTGGGCTTCAATCATAGCAGCAAAGTAGGTCATGATTAATCGACGTTGTTTAGGCTTCAGTTTTGGGAATTTTGCTTATGCATTGACTGCAATATTCTTCATGAAATGCGCTTTACACAGCTTTATAAGAGGGAATTGAGGATCTTCTTCTTCTTCTGGTAGTTCTCAGTTCTCAAATGATCAAAGTTATTCTATTTTCAATCAAGACTTTCAAAACAGGTGCTAGCTTTGCTTCTTTGGGTAAATCGGGATTTGCACCCCTCCTTTCCTTTCATATTGAGCTAATTCATTGATTTTGTGCAATATATAAATCTATAAATAGATTTTTTGTGCAAAAGGTAAAAGAAAGCTCACGCATTTGGGAGCAGTGTTTTTGAGTACCTCAGTGGAAATATCGGCCAGATATACAATTGGAAAAACGAACTATTACAAAAGAAAGTGTCAATGTGAAAGTATCTGCACCCTTCTTAATGATAATCAGAGGTACTGGTTAAATAAAAAGAGATAGTGATCCCAAATTCATTATCCACCAAAGTTTGAATATATCCAAACATGTCCATGGCAAATGTATGAATAACTCTCCTTGTTGCAAGAAGAACAGGATGAAGGAAAAACAACATATGTGTACAAAAGGAAAGCCACCTTTGTTCTTCTACCTGAAATCTCCACAACATCTTTAAATTACGAATACCCCGATCATCTCTGGATAGGTATGAACGTTACCTCCTACTCCTCCCACCGGGTTCGTACTTGCCTAGCGCAAGAAACACAAAGCCTCACTTATGTGTCGCTACGAATAACTTCCCTCCACCTCTCCACCTCCTTCCCTCCTAAGCAAACCCTTCCACCTCTCCACCTTCCCTCCAAAGCCTACCCCCCTCCTCCTCTCCACCTTTCCCTCCAAAGCATCTACCCCGACCCACCTTTAAAGGCCATTTTCTCTCTTCGTCTCTCTCGTTCCATTCCTCTCTCGTCCTTTCTCCCTCTCACTCTATATATATAATCTCAGTCTCTATACTGAGTTCAATGGACGACGTTACCGAAGTCACAATTAATCCTTAAATGCTAGCATATGTCGGGCAAAGGTTCCTTTGATTTTCCCTTCTAAGCTAGAACGTGATGCAACATTGAAACAAAACAGAAAAACACCATGCATTCGTATATGATTCCCTCAGCAGCTAAGAAGACGGTCGTATCTGCATCCACAGTGTTTTCCGAGGCACCTCATACTAGTAAGAGCGTCTGCAGCAACTGCAAAACTATGGCAACACACAAAACACGCAAAGGCAAAACACAAATAATGGCCCCAGCACAGCCACTGTCTCAAGATTTTAACATATGCTCAAAAACAGCAGCAAAAGCACCAGCTTCACCTGCTAACACACAACTTTCAAACCTGAAACATTCCTTAACAAAAATTATTTCTGCAGCGGATCTCGGTCGCAAACGCAGTATTTCGGTAACGAACATAAACATAACACAGACGTGTAGAACACAGTAGACCCTGCCCAACCCATTAACATCTTCAGTAATCAATGAACTTGAAACAAAAGCTGCACCTCGACTCACCGCAAACGAAAAGTTGCACAACACTCACAGCGGAGTGCACAAGCATTGCCAGAACGGTAAACAAAACTGACGATGGAAGATCCAAATGTACAACTAAATTCTGTCCGCGGCGTTTTGAACACCGCAGCACACACAGGGCCTACAGTGTCAGCTACACCAGCTTCGAACAAGAGGGTGGAAACAACGAACAACGAGAGGGATTGTCAACCGACAGCAGAAGTTTTAAGGACAAAACAACAAAAAAAAACGTATATTTCCAATAAAGTTGGTACATAAGAAATGTAACAGCATTGGTTTTTATGTAACAGCATTGGTTTTTATCAACAGTAACATAGCCCGTGAAGGACTCATAGGCAAAACATCACCTAGCATATACTAATGTAAGAAATAATCGAATAGCATCGAACGATAATATGTTATATAATAAGTCTAGCATTAAGCCATTGTCTCAACAAAATATCTGTTACGCGACTGACCAAATGCGTGACTCAAATGCAATGAAAATACCATTAGTTCACGCTAATGTGAGAAACAAAATCGCATCTCACGACAGTAACGAGTTATATTATAAGCCTAATGTTAAGAATTCGTTTAAGCAAAGTCACTGTCATGCAAATAACTCTCCGTATGCTATTAGCAATTCTGATACGCGTATAAATTGTTTTCATCAACTCGCAGTGCACTCCAATGTACGTAAAAAATTACTTTTGATGAATCGCTGCACCCTTTACAATTAAAAATTTCGCATGTTATCCATGATGTAAATAGCAATTTGGATCTAACAGCAGTTCAACTAGCAAAAATCTTACAACAACGCTTCCCCCCTCATCCTGCCTCAGTTGCTACTACTTTGTCCAATATCCATTTAACAATTAAACAGTTATTTGAACTAAATTCTTTCATAAGTTTATATGATCTGACGCAGGTGACTCCCACCCGAGTCCACACTCAAATCTCAGGGCAAGGCAATGTTAATAAGAGCGTTAGTTTTAATGGCTCTCTGCATCCTTGGTAAATAAAGAGCTCACACGTTATCCACAAATTAAATAGCGACCTGGCCCTTAGGGCAACACAACTACTAGAAATCCTAGAAAAACGTGTACCACCTAAACCGACATCAGTCTCCACTGCTCTATCCAACATTCAGTTTATAATTGAACAGCTATTCAAACTAAATGTCCACATCAGCTCTTGAGACCTCATAACTATAACTCTCTTTATTATTTTTTCCAATCCAGATTATCAGAAACCTTTTAACACTTTATTTGTGGGAGACAATATTCTCTCAACAGTAGAAAGAAATAACATCGACACCATATGCCGAATCCCGACCATCTCATCTGGCTAATTTCATGACCTTCTGCATACTATAAATCGGATGCCAAAATTTGATAATTACATAATCTGTTTCCGGGACCTGTACCTTTCACAATCAGGCCTAACTCAAATCAAAAAAGTTATTGCAACAAAACACTCCACTGCCCGTACTTATATAGTCAATTTCTGCAGTGATCAACAACTGAGTAAAGCGCTCATGCTCTGCAAAGAATTGAATTTCACATTTATTCCACTCCGAACATGTGGTTTAACTCACGCTCAGACAATCAAGAACCACCAAACTTGGCCTCACATTAGAAAGGAAACTCAAAAATTTATTGTCCGAATTGCTATGAAATCAACGCTGTGACTCGACACACCGTACTACTCACTTTCTGGGAAAATCCCAGACAAAAACACTAATCTTGAACAGTCGCTCAATAAACTCGTAATACTGAATACAGCCCAAATTAACAACACATGTTCTATAACAGTAACCAAGCATAAGCACGTAAAAGCCTTACACGCGTTGGACCTTCCCAAAATGAAAACGCACTCAAAAGGAAATGATGGCAGTCCACCGAATCAGCACTTTATACACATAAACCAACTATCCACAGACTCAATTGCTAACAATTATAACGTACAAACAAATGATAAATTTTCCTTACTTTCTAACTATACGAGCACAGACTGCGCAATGCCCCGATCATCCATAAGTCATAAACATCCAAATAAACATGCAAAGATAGACAACATTATAAAAAGGTCGCTTTCTCCTGAAAAATTCATCCGAACGACAATAATAAAGACTCAGTACCATGATTGTGTATACAAACATAATAATAATCATAAAAACCATAACGATTGGAAAACTCCAAACCAAATTAAACCGCCTCACGGTGAATTTCTGAATCACATCTCAGAATCATCATCCAATCCTACATATGCCCATGTGGGAAGTTCTATGGATGATGTAACAAAATCATTGAATGTAACATTGGCTCACACCTTGACTGACGGACACTGTTTCCTCCATGCAGTAGCCCTTCAACTTAACGAAATACTGAACACAATGCAAGCCCATGAATTTTTAATGAAAGCCATCGAAACTGAGAGCAGAACAAATAAAAACCACTACACAAATTTTATCGGCGAGGACAGTGGTAGATTTGATCTTTTGGTACACAAATACCTACATAATAAAATATTCGATCATGCAGCCAGGGACCTCATCCCGCAAATTACTTCCAATGCTCTACAAAAACCGATCCATATCTACAGCAATATGGACGGCAGCATATGGAAAACAATAGTTCAGTCTAAAATACCATGGAATATAAACAAATCCCCATTATTCTACCATCTAAAATACTACCCCTATAGAATAGAATAGAATAGAATGAGGCTATAGGAACGAACCTTCTGTCCCATTCTTGGGTCAAATAATTACTTCAATAATTATTCGGTTGTTTACCCAAGTTCCATGCCGTATTTCTAGCCGCGTCAACCATGTCGGAAGCGGGTTTCGAACCCGGGTTATTCCGCTCGTAAGCAGATTCGCTCACCAGTCGACCAAGCTGGTGATTATAGTGCTCTTTTGAGGAAAAAATGCATCCATTAATAAAATTTCAGGGTCCAGATGACTAGATAATAATGCAAAGGTAAACAAAACACCTTTGGTTGGCACCACGAACATTAAACAGCACCTCACCGAACCCTCACGCTTTAATGCAAAATGTTTCGCACGACGTAACGAATGGACAACTTTGAGTTAATGCCGTAAAATGAATCGTATCAAAATTAAACATACCAACGCACGAAGCCTCAATGACAAATTGGATGACATCAAAGTAATGACAATAACTGAAGACATTGACATTTTATGCATATCTGAGACATGGTTTGATCCAATAATTCAAAGCTCACATTTTAATATCCCAGCCTATTCACTTTACCGAAACGATGGCAAAAAAGAAATAGAGGTTGTGGATCTTGCATTTACATCAAACAGGTCTACACACTATCACAGATTTTGGAAAAAGAAATGTGTGAGGATATAGAAATGGTATGGCTTAACGTGCAGGTAAAAAAGCACAAATTTTTCATTATTGGCACCGTCTACAGACACCCATCTGCAGCTTTACAATTATCTTTAGAGTTTATTCAGAAAACGCTTAGAACAATTTCAGAAACCAAAATATTCTTCTGTGCTTTCGACGATTTCAACGTAGATCTGAATAATAAAAGTAAAAAGCTAACCAAAATGCTAAACAGAATTAATGTATCACAAATGGTCCAAGAACCAACTCGCATAACAAAAACTTCCAAAACTCTCTTAGATCTAGCAATTACTAATAATCCTAAAGCAATAATCAGTACTGAAATATCACCTTCAGTATCCGACCATCACGCGGTAGAATGTTTAATTGATGTAGCAAAAGAGAAACCAAAATCCTGTTTAATTACCTACCGTATGAAGACTATACTTACCAGAACTATTTCAGGAAAAACTATGGGATAGGAGGAATGAATTTCAAAGTATGGCGTATGAAGAATGATGATGATGTTGACAGTCAAGTCTCAATTTTCAATGAGAATTTCTTTAGGAGCCTTAAACGAATGTGCGCCATACACCACAAGGAGAGCTAAACTAAAGCGTACAGCCTGGATAACGGATGAAACAAAACAATTGTGCAAAGTGAAAAAAATTACTTATAGGAATTTAAATGTAAAAAATCGAACATCTCTCTAGGAGACCGTTATAAACATGATAAAATGGCCCTCCGAAAAAAATTAACGAAACAAAACGAAAGCGCTTCCAAAAGGAACTAGAATCAGCAAAGAAAAATCCAAAACGAACCTGGGAAATCATCAAAGAAATAGCACAGTACAAAGACATTAAAGAAGAGAAGAAATTCGAAAATCCATTGGAAACAGCTACTAATTTCAATGCTTTCTTCTCTGAAGTCGGAGCAGAAGTTTTCGACTAAGTATCCAAATTTACTACGCATAAACCAGTTGATGTTGGCTTAAATCCTGCCCAATTACTAACTACAACCAACACATGGAAACCAAATCCAGTTAGTCTACATGAAATACGCAGAATCTTATGCTCGTTTAAAATACAAAGGCAGTTGGACATGACAACATAAGCCTTCAATTCATCAATGGCAGTTTCAATTTTACAACACCATTGCTTCATTTGATAATCAATACTTCTATTGCAACAAACAAATTCCCGGATCAGTGAAAACATTTCACAATCAAACCGCTGCATAAACCAGGTGACATCAATACTGCATCAAATTACAGGCCAAGTAGCCTTCTACCAGTCTTATCCAAAATACTAGAAAAAGTAATATCGAACCAACTCTCAAAACATTTGGACAAATCTAACTTACTTCATCCAATCCAGTATGCTTACAGAAAACATACCAGCACTCAAGATGCGCTGCTTAACATCACCGAGAAAATATATAGTGACTCTGACAATAAGAACGTCACTCTCTTTCTTTTAATTGATCTCTCCAAAGCTTTCGACAGTGTTGAACATACACGGCTTCTACAGACAATCTCTAACTTAGAAATCGCCACACAGTGGTTTCAGAGCTATCTAACAAACCGCTCTCACGCAGTCCGACTAGAAAACACAATTTCATCACCCATACAAAACGATTTCGGCGTTCCGCAAGGTTCTATTCTCGGTCAACTTCTGTTCTCTATTTTCATCAATGATTTTTCATCCATGCCGTCAAACACGAGAATTTCTATGTACGCAGATGACGTACAAATTGCAATGACAAGCGCGCTGGCCAAACTATCTCAGACAGAAACAAATGCTAAAATACTTTGAAAACACGTAAAATCATGGTACGACCAAAATGGTCTCAAGCTTAACGCAAGCAATACACAATGCATAATTTTTGGTTCCAAGAACACAATAAAATAGCTCCAGAATTTAACTTTAACGTTAGGAAATGACATTATTGAACCAGTAGGAAAAGTAAAAAATTTGAGTGTCTGGTTTGATTAAAACATGTCTTTCACATCTCACGTGGAGAAAACATGCAGCAAAATTAACGGTACATTGATATGCCTTCACCGCGTGAAGAACCTGCTTGACGAAAAAACTAGATTATTAGCCATCCAATCTTTAGTGTTATCATGCTTTGACTACTGTGACTTGGTCTGGGAAAATATACCTAAAGGTCTTCAAAAAGAGCTACAGAAATGTATGAATTTTGTTGCTAAAGTTGTATGCCAAGGAAACTACAGAAAGAACGATCATGCAACACCTCTCATTAAAAAGCTTAACTGGACCCCGATAGAACAAAGACTACTCATTGACAAGGTCAAATATGTATTCTCCTTTCTATATCTCCCTCAAAGTTCTGCCAACGTTGTTAAATTCCATCCACCCACTACCATGGGTGTGAAACCTAACCGACGACACGATGTTAACATTAGTTTCCGCTTGTCCTGTGTTGGACAAAGGGCTCTTTCAATTTCAGGTGTATTTCTTTGGAATAAACTGCCCACGCATATGAAAAAACCAATCAATTAAAAATTAAAAAAAATATGACACATCATTTTCGCATATCAAAGTAGCAAACAAATACAGAAAACTTAGCTCCTATGCATGATTAAACAAAATTAACTTAGTAACGAAACATGCTACATATAAGTGTTTACCATGTGTTTGTGTCACACAACTCAAGTTTAAACTGAAATAGAGTTAACAATATCCAAACGAAACACACGTAAATGTCAAACTCGTGTTATAATTCCACAGCTCTGGATTCAAATCGACTAATTTAATTTTATTAAGAACCGGGATTTTTTACTTTTTTTCTGTTATATTTCAGCCTTATAAATTGGCGCTTTTTTAGCCTGATAAACGTTAAAATGTTAATAATGTTCAATTTTCATAGTGCACAACAAATAACAAAAATAAAATTTCTTGATAGGAAACATTGTATTTTGCCTAAAGCTGAATAGAATTTTATAAACCGACACACGCGGTCGCACACAACCAACAACTGAGGCTGCTCAAGCGGCACCCCTCACTCAAGGCAAAGCGTCCCTATTGAGGTGCCAACTACTAATTTATACATTATGCCACAAGCATAGGCGTCTGCCATTAGGTTGCCAACCACTAATTTATACAATATACCGCATAAACACAATTATTTGCAGAGCTTACCTGCATCACCAGCTTGGTCGACTGGTGAGCGAGTCTGCTTGCGAACGGAAAGACCCGGGTTCGAATCCCGCTGCCGACATGGTTGACGCGGCTAGAAATACGGCATGGGATTTGGGTAAACAACCGAATAATTATCGAAGTAATTATCCGACCCAAGTATGGGCCAGAAGGTTCGTTCCTATAGCCTCATTCTATTCTATTCTACAGAGAGAAAAAAACTGAAACGATAAGACGAGAAGTGTCGACAATCCCCTTGTAATCACTGCAGCAGAATGACGGTAGCAGGTACATTATGATGATGGTTGGCTATTTTTTTTGCAGATAAATGCTACAATATGATTGTACAACTACAATTTAAATTTGTGCTCTAATTTTTAGTCGTAAATGGCTTAAAATAGAAGTAAAATTAGGTCTAAAGTATGTACTTCAAAATGTAACCACATTTTTTATAGTCGTCTCCAAGACCATACTAAAATAATTACGATATTTCTGCCAGTCTCTTCGCTGTAGCTTAAGTTTGCTTGTGTGATATGAGGCTGCTCAAGCGGCACCCCTCACGCAAGCCAAGGCGTCCCCATTGAGGTGCAAGTACTAATTTATACATTATGCCATAAGCATAAGCGTCTGCCATTAGATTGCCAACCACTAATTTATATAATATACCGCATAAACACAATTATTTGCAGAGCTTACCTGCCAGAGAGAAAAACTAAATTGCACCGAAACCCAGTTCGCAATGCGTCAAAAATAGTTTCGACGCAATTGCATTTTAAAAAGTTACGATCGCAATTGCAGCTCAACAGCGAAGCCACAGCGAAAGCGAAGAGACTGGCAGAAATATCGTAATTATTTTAGTATGGTCTTGGAGACAACTATAAAAGGTGTAGTTAAATTTTGAAATATTTTAGACCTAATTTTACTTCAATTTCAAGCCGTTTACGACTAAAAATTAGAGCACAAATTCCAATCGTAGTTGCAAGTACTAATTGCAAGTACTAATTTTTATCTGTAAAAAATCCATAGCCAACCATCGTACATGCTACCGTCATTCTGCTGCAGCGATTACAAGGGGAAGGTTGGCACTTCTCGTGTTATCGTTTCAGTTTTTCTCTCTGGCAGGTAAGCTTTGTAAATAATTTTGTTTTAGTGATAAATTGTATAAATTAGCGGTTGGCAACCTAATGACAGGCGCCTATGCTTCCATGAGAGAGTGCAGGTAGGGAATGTTGGGCAGTTCGTTGAGCCGTGTTGGCGTCGCTGTGTTGTGTCGGAGCGAAGAGAGGTCGTGTGTCACGGTTTCCGGTTCTCGTGTTTGTGTTGAGCACAGTCGTGCTCAGTCAGAGGAACAGGCTCCGGGTCCACATTAGATATACAAAGCGTCACCAAGCGAAGAACAAAGCAAACAGAGGTAGGAGAACACTTATTATAAAATATCGTAGAGTTGCACTCATTAAGCTAATTAACAGTTTCTTTTTTAACAATTTGTGTAGATATCATTTTGTTCTATTTGCGTACCAGATATTCTTTGAAATAACCCATTTTCATAATCACTTTTAATTAGCCTGAATGTACATTTGTAAGTTTTAACAGTTCATTTAATCCCTCAATAATGTGCGATCGTTTCCGCTAGTTCAACGAAATACCCGTATTACGTGACTTTCAAATACAGCAGTGTCGTTTACTTGGTTATTTTCTGTAGTGTTCTTATTACATTCGTAATGCTGAGATTTGACTTTGATGATAACTATTGAGTAAATCAAGAAATATCATTGTTTAATTTTGTGTCACACGTTTCTTTACGTTCAAGTATTCACTGCTGGTACACTAAAGATCAACCAGCCAATTTTGGCATGGTTGTCGAATTTCACGGCGCCATGCGGCAGAAGGTGCCGATCAGCATCCCAGTTCGTATTCCCTGTTAGCAGTCAGCATAATTAGGAACGGTGTTCGAATTACTTACTCCCTAGGTTCCTTGTAAAATTGTTTTGTGATGTTGATTCTGCTGCTAATTTTTGTATTTATCTCGAGTTACTTATTGGCCCTCGTCTGGGCAGGTCTCGGTCCTGGTTTCGATCCCTGTCTCGGTTTCGGCCTCGGTTTCTGTCCCTGGTCTCTGCTCTGCTTTTCCTACGTCATGGTCTTAGGTTTCACTTTAAGTGTTGAGATTCAATCTGGCTGTGAAGTCAGATTTCTAATCGGCAATTATCTATACCCTTGAAGCATAGCTTACTGACGCGGTAAGAAACTAACATTCCACTCGTAACTCAGTAACCTCAGGACGCCTTGGCTTGCGTGAGGGGTGCCGCTTGAGCAGCCTCATATCACACAAGCAAACTTAAGCAACATCGAAGAGACTGGCAGAAATATCGTAATTATTTTAGTATGGTCTTGGAGACGACTATAAAAAATGTAGTTAAATTTTAAAGTACATACTTTAGACCTAATTTTACTTCTATTTCAAGCCGTTTACGACTAAAAATTAGAGCGCAAATTTAAATTGTAGTTGTACTTTCATACTGTAAAATTTATCCGTAAAAAAACATAGCCAACCATCATCATAACGTACCTGCTACCGTCATTCTGCTGCAGCGATTACAAGGGGATGGTCGACACTTCTCGTGTTATCGTTTCAATTTTTCTCTCTGGCAGGTAAGCTCTGCAAATAATTATGTTTATGCTGTATATTGTATAAATTAGTGGTTGGCAACCTAATGGCAGACGCCTATGCTTGTGGCATAATGTATAAATTAGTGGTTGGCACCTCAATGGGGACGCCTTGGCTTGAGTGAGGGGTGCCGCTTGAGCAACCTCAGTTGTTGGTTGTGTGCGACCGCGTCGTGTGTCGCTTCCGTATTGGTGTGAGCGAGAACAGGCTCAGGTGGTGATGAAGTGGTTGAAGTGCTGGTTGTACATGTTGAAATCCAACTTCAGTATATATATTTATACATATATATGAGTTGCTGCAGTCACCCATTAAATTACTTCCGTCCCGTTTTCTATGTTCATGTGTGAACTTCCTGCGAGGACTCACTGAGTTCCTTCTTCTTCTTCTTCTTGCCGCCAAGCTTGATGGACGTAAAATATATAAGCTCCAAGTTTGGACTGTTGTTTGTTTCACCCCACATCTCATACTTGTAATCGTCGCCGTACTCCATAATCCAAGATGGAACGAGGCCTAACTGGTCTAACAGGTTATGGGCCCAGTAACCTTACTTTTGATGGCAATGA